>JACJUY010000590.1:0-40273 GCA_014220935.1 Platorchestia sp. MABIK | reverse complement strand
TCCCCTTGCATCTCACAACAAAGCGTGTTTGTTCCCTCCCCTTGCATCTCACAACAAAGCATGTTTGACCCCTCCCCTTGTATCTCATAACAAAGCGTGTTTGTTCCCTCCCCTTGTATCTCATAACAAAGCGTGTTTGCACCCTCACCATTTACTGTAAAATGAAACATGTTTGTACCTTCTTATTTCACAACAGTATATGTTTGCACCCTCATAGTTCACAACGAAACATGTGTTCCCTTTTGCATTTGACAACAAAGCATGTGTGCACCGTACACTTCACACCACACTACTCAGCTCCACCGAAAGAAGGAAGCCAAAAATTAGCTACAGTAGCGAGAGAGAGAGAGACGCAGCTGCGGGCACCCCGACCTGCCTGAGCTGTGCGTTGCTCTGCTCCACGGAGCTGCGCACCGCCGCCCGAGACAGACGCGACCTGGACAGCAGCTCCTGCACTTTGGTGTACCACTCTACCATCAGCGGGATCTGCAACACGTGCACTCTGTTAGCTGCTGCTATACTCTTCATAACTGCTGCTACATTCCCCCTTGTGGAGGATCTGCAACACACACTGTGTAACTGCTGCTACATTCAACCATGTGAGGGACCTGCAACACACACGGTGTAACTGCTGCTACACTCTCCCTTGTGCGGGATCTGCAACACACACTCTGTAACTGCTGCTACATTCCCCCTTGTGGAGGATCTGCAACACACACTGTGTAACTGCTGCTACATTCAACCATGTGAGGGACCTGCAACACACTGTGCAACTGCTGCTACACTCCCCCTTGTGGGCGATCTGCAACACACTGTGCAACTACTGCTACACTCCCCCTGGTGGGGGATCTGCAACACACTGTGCAACTACTGCTACACTCCCCCTGGTGGGGGATCTGCAACACACTGTGCAACTACTGCTACACTCCCCCTTGTGGGGAATCTGCAACACACTGTGCAACTGCTGCTACACTCCCCCTGGTGGGGGATCTGCAACACACTGTGCAACTGCTGCTACACTCCCCTTTGTGGGAGATCTGCAACACACTGTAAAACTACTGCTACACTCCCCTTTGTGGGAGATCTGCAACACACTGTAAAACTACTGCTACACTCCCTCTTGTGGGGGATCTGCAACACACACTGTGCAACTACTGCTACACTCTCCCTTGTGGGGGATCTGCAACACACTGTGCAACTACTGCTACACTCCCTCTTGAGGGGGATCTGCAACACACTGTGCAACTACTGCTACACTACCTCTTGTGGGGGATCAGCAACACACTGTGCAACTACTGCTACACTTCCTTTGGTGGGGGATCTGCAACACACTGTGCAACTGCTGCTACACTCCCCCTGGTGGGGGATCTGCAACACTGTCCAACTGCTGCTACACTCCCCCTGGTGGGGAATCTGCAACACACTGTACAACTGCTGCTACACTCCCCCTGGTGGGGGATCTNTATCTATGGGAATTAGCACTCCCACTTCCTTTTGTTGAAATGGATTAGGTTGTTTTTGTTATGGACTTTTTTTTTTGGCTTGCTGCTGTCCTGTTTTTCAGCATCTACTACTTTCTTCTTCTTCTTCAATTTTATCTCGTTTCATGGAATTATTTTCAACTTGCTATTTCTATGCACCTTGTGCAGAGATTCTGCGTTCCTTTGATTCCATACTAAATTGTGTCTTCCTCTTCTTGGAACTCTTACGTTGCAGTTAGGATGGCTTACACTAACATTTAATCTAAATAATTTTTGGTGCTAAGTTGTAAGAGTATGATTTTCAGTAGGGAATCATCGGATTTTTAATCAATGTACTGTTTTAATTTAATTTTAATTGTTTTTTTAAAGTACGGTATGGTCCGTTCCGAGAAATTGTAAGTTGCCTCGCTCTCTACCTAGGCGGGCAAGGTTTGCGCATGTTCCTACAGTCACGAACTTATTGGCTCCCTAACTCTGGCATTGTAGGTGCGACGCAACCAGTGTACGTGCAACTGGTGTTCAGTGGTTTCACCCTTTAACGCCCCGGAGGACTTTTCGGTCCACTTTTGAAAATAGCCACAATATATAGCATTTCTTCTTAAATTTGTTCCCTAGTGTATTCTTTGGAGTTCACTGCCGAGTGGCAGCTCCTTCCTCATCCGAATGTCGTAGACTTTAATATGAGTAGAAAATGCTGACGTCAAGTTAACTGATGACTACGTCAATGTTGGGTATCAAGTATGTGAGTGCGTTGAAGTTAACGTGATTCTCATATCTACTTCCATTGTTGCTACATTGAATTGTAAAATGGAGAGTATTTTGATGTGATACTAAACAGCTGTAAGCTGGGGCGTACTATCGATATTGTGAAACTACAGCGGCAGCGTCTTGTGACTTCCCGTATCTTAGCGTGAGTTTTGCTCTTGCGAAAATGGATCGCTAAGATTGGCTATAAAACGAGAACTCGACGAAGTTTGTTGCATTGCAGCGAGGTGAGCGCTGATATGTCAATATAGGTCGCACGAACAAGGCCATCGCGTGCCGAGCTCATGGCATTCGCAAACAGAGGTAGTTTTCAGTATATATTTGCCTCTTGGGGTTTCCCGAAATGTTCAAATCGTCTGTGGTATGTTTCTTCTTGTTGTGTATAACAGCAGAATTTAAAGGTTTTCGAATCTAAATGCTGGAGAATCAACTTGTTTGTTCGCCGTAAGCTTGCCTTATGCTCAATCAATGGAAACGAGGTAATTTATTCTAGTGTATTATATATTATGACCGAATGCGCCCTGGTCACTCAACGTGGAAAAATTAATCTGAAATATAGTAATTTCTACCCTGAAACAATCAAGAGTGCCACAATCAACACGCTGAACTCCTACACGCTCGTTGTACATTCTGCGTTTCACTCGTCCGGTCTTTTCTCGTATTCATCAGTCTAATCATTATGATTGTATGCAAATTATTTAGTATGGTATGCCCTAGCTCCATTTTCCCTTCATTGTTTTCTTTTGAGGTATCCAAGCTTGCATTCACGCTGTTTTCAGTGTGTAAGTTCCGTAGTGCTTCTAAAAGTATTCTGCACTATTTAACATCAATTTGCTTTGACCGTTAACTTTTTGATCACCTCCTCGTGTCGATCCCAAGTGTGTGAGGTATTTGTTTATCTACGGAATGTAGAAGCAGATTCATTCTGCACTAAAAACTTTAGCAAAGGCCAGTTTTCAAGCGTTGATCGAAGAGTATTTGTCACGTACGTCAATGAATGACTAAGGACATAATCATACCAATATTACAAAGTGCTTGGCGACACTAGGTTTAATCCGAAGTTTGTTACCTCCGTAATTTTTTTGAGAAGTTGACTGGTCTGAATTGTATTTTTAGTGGCACAGAACTATTGTTTTAATTTAGTCGAAAAGTTATACCACATTTTACAAAGTGTTCAACTGAGTGCCACACATTACGAAAATCTTGCTATTTAATGCTGTTCAGAAGAAGTTGAAACTTTTCTCGTCTGCAACAATCATGGGCAGTTATTAAATTAATATTATTTCTTCCTTGCTAATGCCAGCGGTTATCGATCAGCTCGCCTCCTTCGAACCGATGTTGCGTCGGTTGCGCATAGAATTTCGAGTGAGGAAATTTTGTTCTGTAATTAAACCCGTTACGTTATAGGTAATGAGCGAGAAAGTATTTTATTTAACATGCCAAATGTCTGCATTATATTTTATTCCATTGTGAGTATTTGTTCCCGAAGAATAGTTCCTATTTCTAGGAGTGTTACCGCTGCCTAGTTATACTATTTTCTACATACGTAGAAAAATGAAGCAAAGATATCCTGCAACAAAATTATTTTACAAATTTTTGATTAGTGTTTACGTATAATGTAACTTTACATTCACAAATGATTCACAAATCGTTATCGATCACACGGTCTTTGTGACCGTTACAAACATTGTTACCCTTAAGTACCCTTACATTCCATTCTCAAATGGTACATATGGTCAGCCGATATTTTCCTGATATCACATTTATGGGCTTACAATAGTTGACAGCTTTCTTAACAGAAAATGAAGAGGGTAAGTACTTATTTTCCTCATCTAAATGACACCTATTCTCCATTCCAGCACCTGTCCTCAGTAATATTCTTTCACATGACGAGATCACTATTCGTACTTGGGAGAATGGACCCGTCATGGCTCCTCAAATTAGCAAACAGTACATGCTACAAGTTGGATGTAGGAACCGTTTTCAAAACTAAGGAGAAAAAGACAAGAGAGCAGAAAGAAAACGTTCACGGCGAGTTATTTGCGGAGTTGCGTACACTAAATCGCTCACTGGAAATATTTTAACATTTTTAGCTAAATATCAGTTTACACCTGCACATAAGTAAAATTGTTTCAAGAGTTGACTGACTGATTAGCGGCGAGGAATGAACCTCCGCGGCATGACGAGTTACTAATAGTGCAAATTNTTGCTTTTAGGAGTTTTGTGTTTCTTGTCCACTAATTGATGACGTGATTGTTGTAGACAAAGGATACCTTGAAAAATCTCAAATCTAGAGTCCCAGGGAGAAAATGTGAGGGCCTGAGCTGAGAGTTAGGTTGGCCTTCTTTTTGTTGAAATAAGCTATTTTTTGCTATGTTAAGGACCATCTTTTTCGGTTCACTGTTCTGTTTTTCAGCACCTTCTACTTTCTTCTTCAACTTTGATCTTGTTTTATGAACTTCTTTCTCAACTTACTGTTTCTATGCCTTTTCTGCTTAGATTCCACGTTCCCTGAACTCCATACTAAATGATGCCTTCCTCTTTCCTCACTTTGGATCGCCTTTGTGGCAGATGGACAGGTTTAAACTAACTAATAAACTAATTTAATCTAAAATCTAGACTGGCACCAAAATAATTTAATGGTCGTGTTAAAAAATTTTTGCTATCCATCGATGGAATGAGAGATTCCCATTCTGCATAGCTCATTAAGAAAATTACGCATCAAAATGTATATGACCCTTCATACACTATTGCTTGAGTACAGGGACACAAAACCTTGTGTTAGCAAGTTGAAAATGAGTATGTGAATATTTATTCAAGTCAATAGACTATTTCCTGATGAATGACAACTGTCCAGCATGCTGGTGAAAGTTTGAACTACTAGTGATCATGGAAGATATTGTAGCATGGGGAGTCTTCCCTCATCTTGTCCCTATCTGAACCTGACAACTTGCTGCTTTCGAATGGCCGCTTGTAGAAGTTACGCCAAATTTTATGTGTGGAGTTTGTGAGCGATATTCAGGCTTACAGGTAGAATTCATCATGAAAATTTCACCTTGTAGAGTTTGTGAATGATATTCGGGCTTAGTATTCATTATAAAAATTTCACCTTGTGGAGTTTGTGAGTGATAGTCTGTACCTCAAATTCATGGTTACTCATAGCTATAAGCCTGGTGCCAGTGTTGTGGCTTGTTTGTGTGAAAGAGACAGAGCTAAATAACAATGTATCCCATAAAATTTAACTGATTTCAAAGGTGAGGAGCTTACGGTGTATATTTTTCAAATTGCATTTAGAAGACGTAACTTGAGAAGCTGCATCATGCATTTCTTGTATTATGATATAATACGTATCCTCCTCCCTAACCAGTTGGTATTTTGTGCCTAGATTTCCTTTAACATTGTTTCTACTTGGAAAAATTTTTTTTTTCCTGTAGGGTGGGAAATGCATTTTTTTGTGCAGACCCTCGTTACTCGGGTGCCGGTTTAGTTTCCCTTCACGTTGTTTCTGCTAATTTGATATTTTTTTTATAGAATAGGAACAGACTTGATGCTGGCTAAGCTGGAGGCGTGTGAGGTGCCCGTGCTGGTGTTCAGCGCAGGCATGGGTGACATCCTCGTGCACATACTCAACAAATTCAAGCTCTACTCGTCCAATGTCAAAATCGTGTCCAATTTTTTCAAGTACGATGAAGAGGTGAGTAGGGGCTGCAATGTTGAAATTGTGTCTAATTTATTCAAGTACAACAAAGAGGTAAGTGGTGGCTCTAATGTCAAAATTGTGTTCAATTTTTTCAAGTATGATGAAGTGGTGGCTCTAATGTCAAAATTGTGACGAATTTATTCAAGTACGATGAAGAGGAAAGTGGTGGCTTTAATGTCAAAATTGCGACAAAATTTTTTCTAATATATGTCGTAAAGAATGTTCATGTCTTCATGTAAGAGGAAGAGGTGACTTGGCATATGAGTTTTGTCTATTTTATGCTAAAATTGATGCACCTTCTCTCACTCTACCTTCTAGAGAAAAAGTGAACACAACAAAGTGAATGTTGCAAGTGTAGCAGCTAAATACCAAATTTGAAGTTTTCATGAAGTGTGTAGATCATCGACGTTCTACTTTTTTCATAGATTTTCTAGTATAATAAATAATTATTTGAAATTGAATGATTTGAAATCAGAAACGAGATTTTCCATTCTCTACTAGCAGGGTGAGCTAGTACCTAAACCTCCTCTCATGAACGAGAGCTAATATATTTTGTATTGGTTACTTGGTACGAGCAATAGTGACCTTCACGTTGCTTCTGTGCTCTGTCTTGACCCTTGACTACCCACCATATATGGCACTCACTGAAAATGCTAAACACAACTTTGTTCGTGTCGAATTTGTACCCTTATGTAATTTTTGTAAGTTTTCTGCCGGACGGCAGTTCCGTTCCCATTCTGATATTGGTGATAACCTGATGCCAGTCTAATAAAAGTGGTTTTGTTATTGGGAATATGAGTAAAAAAATTTGAGCAGTTAAAGGTTAAGGGATTGGCTTTGAGAACAAGACTAGGCAAATGTTATTGGATGTGCAGCATTCTCCAAATTGTGTCAGGTTAGAAAATTAAGATAACTTACGTCAGTTGTACAGGATTGAGTGATTGGGTTTGAGAACACGACCATCCACAAGTTATCGATGATGCAGCACTCTCCAAATTGTCAGGTTCAGAATTTGAGAATGACAATTTATGTCGGTTGTGCAGGATTGCGTGGTTGGCTTTGAGAACGAGACCATCCACATGTTCAACAAGAATGAGAACGTGATCCACTCATCACCGTACTTCAAGAACATAAGCGGGCGCAGCAACGTGATCTTGCTCGGGGACTCCTTGGGGGACATCAAGATGGTGCACGGCGTCCCGTCACCGCAGGCCATCCTCAAGATTGGCTTCCTTAATGATAAAGTAAGACGAGCGGTGTTGGTTGTTGTCACTCACTAGCCAAGTAGCGATATTTCGGTGCAGCTGTGGTTGCTCTACTGGGTGTCTTTTAATTGCCAAGTGTGCTAGCGATACTTCTGTGCTGCTGCGTGTAATAAATGCTGATAAGGTGACTCAGGAAATGTAGTTTAACAACGTGTTGTAAATTGTTGCTGGTCAATAATATAGTGTAAGTGTAGAACTTAGGTAATCATGACTGGCTTCCTCAATGATGAGGTGAGGCGGATAATGGTGGACAGGATGCCAGGTAGCGATACTTCTGTGCAGCTGTGGCTGCTCTTTGTTTGCGTGCATCTATAGCGCTTTTGCATGTAACAACTCTTGTGAAAGTGACTAAAGCTATACGGTTTACCAATGTGTTGTAAATTGTTTCTCCCTTTAGGGGGATCCAACTATTGTATCTATGGGAATTAACACTTCCAGGGGAAAAATTTGAGGTTCTGAGCTTAAGTTTAGGTAGGCCTTTCTTTTGAATAGTTTGTAGGTAGAATTAGTTATTTGGTTTTGTTATGGATAATCTTTTTTGGTTCACTGCTGTCATGTTTCTCAGCACCTACTACTTTCTTCTTCAACTTTAATCTTGTTTCATGAACTTCCTTCTCAACTCGCTATTTCTATGCACCTTGTGCATAGATTCAACGTTCCCTCGATTCCATACTAAATGATGCCTTCCTCCTTGCTCTCTTCGATACGTCTTTGTTGCGGTTAGGGAGGCTTAGCTCCTTTAATGTAAACATCTTTGTACTCGTTTTCACAACCACCGTCATTAGACGCGCTGCCATCAGGTTGTTTCCGATACCAAAATGAGAAAGAAACAGCCACTTGGCAGGGAACTTCAAGATCACATTAAGAAACAAATTTAGCTATAAATATAATATATTAAGGCTACTTTCTAAAAGGGACCGTACGGTCCTCTAGAGCATTAAAAATTTAAACCAACATCGAATCTAATCGTGCACTTAATGTTTTTGTTGCAGGTGGACGAGCGTTTGAGCCTGTACGAAGATGCTTTTGATGTTGTTCTCATCGACGACCAGACCATGGACGCCCCTATGGCGGTGGTGAAGCTGCTCAGTCAGTGAGACGTTGCCAGCGACAGCTGTCGCGCTTGTTCACTGCCTATTTACTGAACGACTTGCGTTTTTCGTATGCCTGTTGAATGGAGACCTTATTTGACCCGATGTATTCGTTCAAGCTTATAAGCCGTGACCTTATTTGAACTGTTGACCAGTGGTTTTATTTGAACTGTTGACCAGTGGTTTTATTTGAACTGTTTGGCCGTGACCTCATTCGAATCGAGTTGTATATTCGTTTAAACTGTTGTGCCGTGACCTTATTTGAACTGTTTAGCCGTGACCTCACCTCACCTGTTGAGAGCTGTGTCTTTATCTATTGAACTGTGAAGGTGTTTTGTTCCGTGTCTAATCTGTTGGATTTCTGTTCTGACATGTTGAATCCTGAAATCTTCCTGTTTATTCATGACCTGATATTCCTTGTCTGCCATGGTCTAGTCATGGCATTCTCACGCTTGCTTTAAGCATAGAAGTGACGTGTTGGTGATAGCATTCATCTACAGCGGCAGGCAAATATTCGAGCAAATTGAAGCTGTGTCCTAGGGAAAATGTACAATGCGCAACAGTTGTGCGCCTAGATCCGATAACCTCTTACTCAATATAGTGGTAAAAGTTTAATACAATGTCTATATTGTACATAGTATTATACACTTTATATAATATCTAGTTATATGGCTGGTTTCGGTTATTAAATATGTAACTGTTACAAGATGTACTATCGTCTTCTACAGTGTTAGTTTTACTCACTCTCTACTTTTCTACCGGCTCTACTGACCTGTAGTAATCAACGTATGGACGTTTCGACTCACCTGGGCCTTTGATGCTTCAGTTTCAAAAGAAATTTTAACCTCATCTTGCTATCTGAAGATGTTTCTTTTGTTGATTATCAACATTTTTCTCGATTTTCTTGGTATAAGTCAAAAATAAAGTTCGTCTCGGATGATTGACTCCGTGAGCTTTGATCTACTTACACCTACTTGATATATTCAAACGTGGGCTGTCTCCTGATGTAAGCTGCTAATGAAATTACTTTCGGTGCGATATAGAGGCTCCCTCTGAAACGCTAACAAACCCTCTACTACCAAGTTAAGAATGAGCATAGCTGATTTGTGACAGGTCTTGAAGTTGCTCATTGAAACGTGCTGTGAAGTGGCACTGGGTGGTTGGTGACTCAGCGTGCTTCCGGTCCTCGAAGTAACATTTTAAATTAAGTCTCCATGTTACTTTCTAATCTTTCATGGCTCTCAAGATTTGCGGTGCTAGACATGGTTGTTCTCTTTTGCCTCTTTCAAAATGCGTACACGTAGATCTGCACACCACTCATGTATGTATTTCTTTTATTTGTGTGTTTTGCAAGTTCGTTGAGTTGCCGAGTGGTGTTCTGCGGTACATCAAATAAAAGTGGCTGGTCAGCTAAAGCCTCAACTGCATTTGCAAGCAGTATTACTTTACTGTGTGCAATGTTGCTTTATATTGTACGCAGGATTGCTTCTATACTGTGAGCAATATTACTTCTATACTGTGAGCAGTATTGCTTCTATACCGTGAGCAGTATTGCTTCTATACCGTGAGCAGTATTGCTTCTATACCGTGAGCAGTATTGCTTCTATACCGTGAGCAGTATTGCTTCTATACCGTGAGCAGTATTGCTTCTATACCGTGAGCAATAATTACTTCAATACTGTGTGCAGTGTAGTATATCTTGGATACAGTGTTCAACAGTGTTTCTATATTATTTTACTGAGTTTTATTACTGATTCAATGTGTTCTGTGTTATTTTTTTTACTTTGGCTTTTTAACATTAATTTTTGTGCGTAAATTTAGTGTTTTTTGATTGCGTGTGAATGAAATTCATTTGGGATTTGATTCTTAGTTTTCTCATTAGCTCAAATTCCATTGAATTGTTAATAAAATAAAAGTTGAGTGCTGTAGAGTCGATGTTGTAATGAAGTTATCTGGGAGGTCTGGGATTGAAATATTTGAGATATTAATGTACGGTAAATACTGAAGTAGAGAAGAAAAACCGATTAGAAAGTTTCAGTCTCCATAACTTCAGCAAGGGTGTTCCAAAGAGAGGAAAGGATAAAACATGGATCACATTAATTCTTCTGAGTGCTTATTAAGTCTGCTGGAGCACGGTGGCATCAAATAGGGAAAGGAAATATATTTTTGCTAAATCCCCTCAGAGGGTACAACTCTTGTATCTATGGGAATTAGCACTCCCACTTCCTTTTGTTGAAATGGATTAGGTTGTTTTTGTTATGGACTATCTTTTTTTGGCTTGCTGCTGTCCTGTTTTTCAGCATCTACTACTTTCTTCTTCTTCAATTTTATCTCGTTTCATGGAATTATTTTTCAACTTGCTATTTCTATGCACCTTGTGCAGAGATTCTGCATTCCTTTGATTCCATACTAAATTGTGTCTTCCTCTTCTTGGAACTCTTACGTTGCAGTTAGGATGGCTTACACTAACATTTAATCTAAATAATTTTTGGTGCTAAGTTGTAAGAGTACGATTTTCAGTAGGGAATCATCGGATTTTTAATCAATGTACTGTTTTAATTTAATTTTAATTGTTTTTTTGAAGTACGGTATGGTCCGTTCCGAGAAATTGTAAGTTGCCTCGCTCTCTACCTAGGAGGGCAAGGTTTGCGCATGTTCCTAGTCACGAACTTATTGGCTCCCTAACTCTGGCATTGTAGGTGCGACGCAACCAGTGTACGTGCAACTGGTGTTCAGTGGTTTCACCCTTTAACGGCCCGGAGGACTTTTCGGTCCACTTTTGAAAATAGCCACAATATATAGTATTTCTTCTTAAATTTGTTCCCTAGTGTATTCTTTGGAGTTCACTGCCGAGTGGCAGCTCCTTCCTCATTCGAATGTCGTAGACTTTAATATGAGTAGAAAATGCTGACGTCAAGTTAACTGATGACTACGTCAATGTTGGGTATCAAGTATGTGAGTGCGTTGAAGTTAACGTGATTCTCATATCTACTTCCATTGTTGCTTCGTTGAATTGTAAAATGGAGAGTATTTTGATGTGATACTAAACAGCTGTAAGCTGGGGCGTACTATCGATATTGTGAAACTACAGCGGCAGCGTCTTGTGACTTCCCGTGTCTAAGCGTGAGTTTTGCTCTTGCGAAAATGGATCGCTAAGATTGGCTATAAAACGAGAACTCGGCGAAGTTTGTTGCATTGCAGCGAGGTGAGCGCTGATATGTCAATATAGGACGCACGAACAAGGCCATCGCGTGCCGAGCTCATGGCATTCGCAAACAGAGGTAGCTTTCAGTATATATTTGCCTCTTGGGGTTTCCCGAAATGTACAATCGTCTGTGGTATGTTTCTTCTTTTAGTGTATAACAGCAGAATTTAAAGGTTCTCGAATCTAAATGCTGGAGAATCAACTAGTTTGTTCGACGTAAGCTTGCCCTATGCTCAATCAATGGAAACGAGGTAATTTATTCTAGTGTATTATATCTTATGACCGAATGCGCCCTGGTCACTCAACGTGGAAAAATTAATCTAAAATATAGCAATTTCTACCCTGAAACAATCAAGAGTGCCACAATCAACACGCTGAACTCCTACACGCTCGTTGTACATTCTGCGTTTCACTCGTCCGGTCTTTTCTCGTATTCATCAGTCTAATCATCATGATTGTATGCAAATTATTTAGTATGGAATGCCCTAGCTCCATTTTCCCTTCATTGTTTTCTTTTGAGTTCGCCAAGCTTGCATTCACGCTGTTTTCAGTGTGTAAGTTCCGTAGTGCTTCTAAAAGTATTCTGCACTATTTAACATCAATTTGCTTTGACCGTTAACTTTTTGATCACCTCCTCGTGTCGATCCCAAGTGTGTGAGGTATTTGTTTATCTACGGAATGTAGAAGCAGATTCATTCTGCACCAAAAACTTTAGCAAAGGCCAGTTTTCAAGCGTTGATCGAAGAGTATTTGTCACGTACGTCAATGAATGACTAAGGACATAATCATACTAATATTACAATGTGCTTGGCAATACTAGGTCTAATCCGAAGTTTGTTACCTCCGTTATTTTTTTGAGAAGCTGACTGGTCTGAATTGTAATTTTAGTGGCATAGAACTATTGTTTTAATTTAGTCGAAAAGTTATACCACATTTTACAAAGTGTTCAACTGAGTGCCACACATTACGAAAATCTTGCTATTTAATGCTGTTCAGAAAAAGTTTAAACTGTTCTCGTCAGCAACAATCATGGGCAGTTATTAAATTAATATTATTTCTTCCTTGCTAATGCCAGCGGTTATCGATTAGCTCGCCTCCTTCGAACCGATGTTGCGTCGGTTGCGCATAGAATTTCGAGTGAGGAAATTTTGTTCTGTAATTAAACCTCTTACGTTATAGGTAATGAGCGAGAATGCATTTTATTTAGCATGCCAAATGTAAGAACATATAATGATCATTCTGCATTATATTTTATTCCATTGTGAGTATTTGTTCCCGAAGAATAGTTCCTATTTCTAGGAGTATTACCGCTGCCTAGTTATACTATAGTTGCTTTTCTACATACGTAGAAAATTGAAGCAAACATATCCTGCAACATAATTATTTTACAAATTTTTGATTATAGTGATTACGTATAATGTAACTTCACATTCACAAATGATTCACAAATCGTTATCGATCACACGGTCTTTGTAACCGTTACAAACATTGTTACCTTTAAGTACCCTTACATTCCATTCTCAAATGGTACATATGGTCAGCCGATATTTTCCTGAAATCACATTTATGGGCTTACAATAGTTGACAGCTTTCTTAACAGAAAATGAAGAGGGTAAGTACTTATTTTCCTCATCTAAATGACACCTATTCTCCATTCCAGCACCTGTCCTCAGTGGTATTCTTTCACATGACGAGATCACTATTCGTACTTGGGAGCATGGACTCGTCATGGCTCTTCAAATTAGCAAACAGTACATGCTACAAGTTGGATGTAGGAACCATTTTCAAAACTAAGGAGAAAAAGATAAGAGAGCAGAAAGAAAACGTACACGGCGAGTTATTTGCGGAGTTGCGTACACTAAATCGCTCATTGGTAATATTTTAACATTTTTAGCTGAATATCAGTTTACACCTGCACATAAGTAAAATTGTTTCAAGAGTTGACTGACTGATTAGCGGCGAGGAATGAACCTCCGAGGCATGACGAGTTACTAATAGTGCAAATTAACAGTCCCTGCAAACTTCAACAAAGCACGTAAAATATGCCGCATATACCATGCATTAAAACTCGAGTACGGTTTCTGAAGTAGAAGAAATGCATAACAACAAAAGTCTGAGTTTAAGTGAGTCTGCTCATAAGGATGTTGCGAGACGAGGGCAATCGTCTGAACTTAAACTGTAAAAAATGGAATTTGTTCAACAAAAGTGTTACATTAAATATTAAGTAGTACAACCCATAGACCCTGCGCAATTCATAAGTATAATCATAGAAACTTTAAATATAAAAACTAGCCGCAATTTCCTCCTTGGATCTTGCACGTACTTCGTCGATTCATAGAATCCTCTTATTTAGTCATAATACGTTTAGATGAATAGAAAATCTCACCTTTCACGCAAAACAAAAATTTGATTCTTACCAAGATGATTGTAACATATCTAACAGATGCCATCAAAATGAAGTTATAGTAGTACCGCACAGTATGAACACAACATGAAGGCTCCCATAAAATGCCATCAAAATGGAAAGTAAGATTTGTTGAAAGAATGAACACAACCGATTTTAAATTGAATTAAATAATATGTTTAGGGTTACGTTTCCACCAGGGTCGCCAGCAACTTGCAACTATGAACCCCCCCTAGCTTCAGCTAGGTAATCACACATCGGTTAGTTGAATTGAATTAAAACCTACTGGGCGCTGAAGAGCACAATGGTTATGAATGAATATTTGTTCACACCATCTAAATCGATACAAGTTTAAAATGAACACAGAAGCGCCATAAATGAACACCCTCGCTAGGTACCTAAGAATTAAATGAACAAAAAGAAGCGCAAACAGAAGTTGTGGCAATATCAACCATGAACGACGAGCCGAGTTAAGCCCTTAATTTATTTTTTCTTGGGTGCTCTCTCTGGGGACCATTGAAAAACCTATAACCTATATCTAAGATCCATTCGTACATACTATGTTTTTTCATTAACTTGCAACAATTAAGTAGGTAACAGAAATTAATATTTTATGAACGTGCTCTGAACGCGAAAGAGTCTGTAGCAACTCAAGTTCATTGATTCAAATGTTCCTCCTAAAGTATATGGTATATACCAAGCCATTTTCTCTTTTTTAGTAGAGAGTGGCTGAATATCATTGACATGATATTCTTACAGGGAGTGTACGAGATAGGGGTTCCCAAGGCCCCTAGTCACGCCCGAGCTTTAAGGCCTTTTTTCCTCTCGTTTAGTGCCCAGGTAACATTCCTCAAGGACAGTGACCACACTGCAGGCAACGACCCTGATTTGCCGCGTCAGCGTTTTCCACGCCAACCGCTGCGTACAGAGCTCGAACCCGTGCATGAAACACAGAACGCAAGCGCTCTGTACACTCGGCCACTGCAAGGCCACCTCCTAAAGTACATACCTCAAAATGCTTTGACATCAGACGTACAACTGCAGTTTATGATAACATAATACGATGAATTGACCCCAATAATTATATATTAATGCCCTAAATATCACACATAACGATGCTTCGACAATGCCAGTCCGGAAGCTGCCGATCAATATGCAATAATTAAAAATAAAAGTTCATTCATTTTTAGAAGAATACAGTTTCACATTCTACAATTAAACTCGAAGACCACAGTTCATCCAATGTAGTGATTCTTAACCTAGGTTCGATCAAACCCCAGGGGTTTGTGGTGAGTCAGTTTCAACCGTACCATGCAATGATGCATGGTACAGTTGGTGCACCAATAGAGTATATCGTTACATAAACTTGTTTGAATTTGAAAAAAAAAAACATTTCATTTTTCCAACTACGAAGGGTCCAATGAGAGCATGAATGGAACTTGTGGGGTTCAGTACCTCCACCAAGGATAAGAATCACTGAATTCTAATGCATACAAGTTGTAGGAGTATCATTTACAAGCGCAGCAAGCTTGCTGCGCGAGTTCATTTAATGCAGGGATTCCTAATTTTTTTTCGCCCCGCAACCCTAACGAAATTTCATTCGAACATTGCACCCTCTGAAATGAAAATACCAACATACAGCTAATATCCTGTTATTTATCTAGACCTATCTCACACCCCCAAAGGGCGCAAGCACACCAGGTTGAGAACCTCAGATCTAAGGGTTGAATAGACCAAGAGTTTTCCCCATTGTGACACGATCACGAGTTTGAAAACATTTTCCATCAAGTAGGATAGAGACAATTATTCCACTGATCTATTGTTTGGTCCCAATAAAAGCTTAGTTTATTTTTAGCTCTGGATTTTATCTGAATTTGGTCTTGAAGGTTACTTATTCTAACACTCTATAACAATTTTTTAAATTCAGGAAAGGTTCAGTTAAGTTCAAATCTTCCAAATAGAATGTGACATTTTGTACCATTGGTGATTCAGATCGGAATCGAAAAATATACTTCATCAAATTTTAATTTCATAACTTACTAACAGTCGAGCGAAGATACACTTGAAATACAAGGAAAATCGCGTTTAGATTATTATTTAAACCTACTAGAGTGACTACACAGGCCCTGCAGCATTAGAATGTCCCTTGTCATTTTGTCCTTTACCCACTATTTTCGTCTCATCTTCACGCGACCCTTTTTTGTCAGCGTCATTCGCCAGACTGCCGCCACCGTCTGCGGTTGCCCCTTGTTTACCAGAGTCTGAATTGCCATTGGTCGACAGTGTCGCGCCATTCGCCTCCGGAGGCGCACCATTGTTAGAGTCGAGTTGCTGGCGCCACATTTCTGCATACGCACCATTTGCAGCTATCAGCTCATCGTGTCTGAAAAACAATGAATCGATTTCCTAAGTTGAACCATACCCAGAAGTACCGTGAATTTTCTGAATAAATATTTATGGTTTATTTGATTTGACAATCGATACCTAATTGAAGACAGATTTTTCTGGTAACAGTTAAAAATGGTCTTGAAAACACTATCAATAGCGCAAAATAGCATTTCGATGCCATCAAATCAACAACTCGAGAAAAATGTAACCAAACGAGGGGTATTTCCCCGACACTAGTGCATCCAAACTAAAATCCTGCAAGCTCATCGTGTTATGAATGTATAATTCCGAGTTCATAAATACAAGACTTCGCACCTGCCCTGCTCGATGACTCTGCCTTCCTTGAGCACGAGGATGGAGTCCGCATTGATGATGGTGGAGAGCCTGTGTGCCACAACGATCACCGTCCTGCCCTGGCACACCGTGTTCAGGGCGCTCTGCAACCGATAGCAAATTTTGTACAAAAGCCTTGCCATTGGATGAGGGTTCCGAGTCCTAACTGTCCTTCTATTAGATCCTCAAATGTATCTAAGCTACTGAAGTTCCAAGTTATCTAAAGCCCAGTTATTCTCACAGTTCATCCAAAGCGCATTTCACTTCATAAAATTCGTTCGTGCTTTCGTTCGTTGTGACTAAAGATCAACTAAACGTCTGTGAGTAGATTACCTAATTTCAAATCAACAACGAAAAAACAACCTACAACGTGAAAACAAACAGCCTCAACCCTGTTTGTAAAATTAAGATCAACTAAGCGTCTAAGAGCGCAACAGGTTTGAATATACAAGGAAAGATCAATTTAAAACCTGAAAACAAACAGCCGCAAACCTGAATGTGAAATTAAGATAAATTAAACGTCTGAGAATATATCAGCTTTGTAAACAGACAAAAATCAATCCAGAACTTATAAACAAACAGCCTAAATCCTGAAAGTAAAATCGAGGTCCACTGAACGTCAGAGAGCAGATCAATTTTAAACCAACAAGGAAAAATAAACCCACAACTTGAAAACAAACAGCCTCATACCTAAATGTAAAATGAAGTACAAATGAACGTCTGCGGGTACATGAGTTTTGAATGAACAGGGAAAAGTCAATCCAGAGCCTGAAAACAAACAGCTTCAAACCGGAATATAAAATTAAGATCAAATCAAATAACCTTCTGAGAGTACATCACTTTGAAATTAACAACGAAAAATCAATCCAGAACTTGAAAACTCGAACCTGAATGTTGCGCTCAGTCTTGGTGTCGAGAGCGCTGGTGGCCTCATCGAGCAGGAGGAAGGTGGGCGACTTGAGGATGGTGCGCGCGATGGCCACGCGCTGCTTCTCCCCACCGGACAGTTTCAGGCCGCGCTCGCCTACCTGAGAAATGCACGTGAACGCTAAGCAGTGATAGTAAAGACAGCAGGTGACCTTTACAATAATACTGAAGACAGCACGTTACTGCTTAGTGATGTTGGTGAAGACAGCACGAGACAGCTAAGCAATAGTAGTGAAGACAGCACATGACAGCTAAGCAATATTAGTGAAGACAGCACGAAACCTTCAAGTGATGGTGGTGAGTGCCGCACATGAATACTAAGCAATGACAGAACAAGTGGTAAGTAAGGATGGCCCATGAACACTCGGTAAAGAGATTAAGAACGTGACATCAATGAAAATTAACGTGAACACATGCGTGTAAAGTAATGATAATGAAAACAGCATGTGGCAGAGCAAGAGCGCCAAGCAACAACGAAGACAGCACTCAAACTTGAAGTGATGACAGCAAGGACAACACGTGAGCGTTAAGCGCTCTCAGTACGCAACTGGATAAATATTTGTTTTTATATTAGTTTTATACTCCCTAGTCACAATAACCCAATCGCAAGAGAGCAAAGAGAAGGGACAATTTAGGATGGATTTTAAAATACTGGGAACCAATGCACAAGTGTGTTCCTACACAGAGTACCCTGCACACAGAAACAAATAATTTCAAATAAAACAAACAAATCATGTCAAAAACGCCCACCTTCGTTTCGTATCGCTCAGGGAAGTTGAGAATTTTGCCGTGAATGTCAGCGTAGCGCGCGGCGTTCTCAACCTCTTCCTCCGACGACACGAACTTGCCATACTTGATGTTGTACCTGTCGAGGTATGCGATCGGATACAAAGGCGTGAAGAAAGCTAGCGTGAAACACTTTTATCAATTAGCAGCCACGCTGGTGTCTGCCACGATTTTACGGAATAGCCCTCAGTTAGGCTTGGCTAATCATGCATGCCTGTCAAATCATGCACGCCTGTTAGCCTGCCAAATCCGGAAACAATCACAAATTCGTGCAGTAAGCCACATGAAAGAGACAGTGAGGAGGAAGAGAATGAATTTCTCCACTCCTTATGAACTAGTGTCACATTTTATTTAAATAGAAAAGATTGAAGAATGGATGATCTTGGTTTTGATATATTGTATATTGAAAGGAGACTTTCAATGTTTTGAGTTAAACTCCAAGCAAATATCTTGAGGTAAATTCTATCTTGAGGTACTTAGTAAATTAATATTCACGCCTCTATCTGTGCGAGTAAGAGCGACTATGAGTTGCTATGTTGGTTGACTTTCTCACAAAATCTTCAAGTCTCCAACCGCATTGATCTCGAAACAGTAAAAAAACGGATGAGCAGTTCTAGGTTGAAATCCTAGGTGATGAGGTCACTCAGATTCGATCCCAAATTGAACCTTTGATAATTGATTTAAAGAAATGAACCTAGAAATAAACCTAAAAATGATGTCCACAAGCGTTCGGCTGACGGCGGATCGACTTCTAAGCCCTAATGAAATCTCCACGTAACAATAAAATTAAAACATGTCTCATTCTCGTTGAGAAAAAAGTGCACTTGCGCATCTATGAAACGAGCTGTAACTAGATCGCCAGCTAATTTGCTGAGAGTCCCCAAAGAATCCTTAATTTAAATTGAGGAAATATGGAAATAATTCAAATTTATCATAATTACTTGGATAAAGTTTTGAAAAAATATCAAACAATTTAATTCATCGACCCTTTGATGACGAAGACTAGGTATAAATTCTGCAATACGGCCGGCAATCCACTGATAGAATTGCAAATACTCACCCGAACGTACCATGAAATACTTCAAATTTAGCATAATTATTTGTACACAGTTTTAAAAAAATGCAAAGAACTTAATTCATCCACTCTTTGATGACGAAGTTAAGGGGTTAAGCGCTCACAATTCCCCCGGCTGATGCTCACCCGATAGTATCATTAAAGAGCACAGTATCCTGCGGCACCACCCCGATGCTCTCCCTGAGGCTCTGCTGCGAGTACTCCCTCACGTCGACACCGTCAATGAGTACACTGCCGTCCTGCACGTCGTAGAACCTGAACACCAGCCTGATGATGGTGCTCTTGCCTTCTCCTGTGCCGCCCACCTGTACATTCAGTGTAGTTTCAGGATTGGTGGACCACAGATGATATATTTTCCGCGATTTAAACTTCCATGGGTGAAATAGCTAAAATTTATTATTATTATTACAATGATTATTATTCTTATTTAGCTTGGCGTGATTTAGCTTTTCATGGATGAAATAGTTAAAATGTATTATTATTACTACGATTGTTATAACTTAGATAAGCTTCGTAAAAATAGCATTTTTAATTATTATTGCTATTTTTATTTATGCGAGTTTTTAAAAAATAGCTTATTCCTGGGTATAGTTTACTTTTTTTTGTACCCTACTTTTTGTGCCCATAATAAAGTAGTTTCTTAAGGTTCCTGTTTGGGTAAGACCATTTTTCCTGTAGCCCTTCGACGCAAATTGCAACCGGCAAATTTCACCGATTCTAAATTTATTATATTGATGATTGTCGCACTACTTTCACTCCATTAGACCATTCCATACTGTAGTGCATTTCCTTTACTGACTTCAGTCCAGACTGCCGTTGCGATAAAAACTACAATATAAAAATTGATTCAGTTTTTGATTTCAAATTTAACGCATTTGGTTACTAAAGCACCTCTCCCAAAATTTATCATATTGCCAAAAAAAATTTTTTCTCGCTCAGGGAAATTTTCATGACATAAATTACAAATCAAACCAAAGAGCATGAGTTTGCGTAAAAATGTTTAATGAAATGTAAAACTCTAGACATTTGAAGCTGTTAGAATAAATTAGATGGCTGGCCTAGAAATTAGAAATTAGAAAGTTTGCCTAGAAATTAGAAGGTTTGCCTAGATATTAGAAGGCTTGCCTAGAAATTAGAAGGCTTGCCTAGAAATTAGAAGGCTTGCCTAGAAATTAGAAGGCTTGCCTAGAAATGAGAAAGCTTGCCTAAAAATTAGATGGCTTGCCTAGAAATGAGAAGGCTTGCCTAGAAATGAGAAGGCTTGCCTAAAAGTTAGGAGGTTTGCCTAGAAATGAGAAGGCTTGCCTAGAAATGAGAAGGCTTGCCTAGAAATTAGAAGGTTTGTCAAGAAATTAGGTTTGTCTATAAACTACAAAATATGGCTAAAAATTAAAAGTCTTGCCTAGAAATTAAGAGGTTCACCTAGAGATTGAAACATTACCTAGAAATTAAGTCTACCTAGCAATTAGCCGGTTTTCCTAGAAATTAGAAAGTTTGTCCAGAAATTAGAAGGTAAAGAGCTAACAAACAAGACTCACAATAGCGAGAGTTTGGCCAGGCTCGACGACGAAGGAGACGTCCCGCAGGATGGCCTTCTCAGGCACGTAGTGGAACGACACGTTACGGAACTCGATGCGGCCCTGCGGCGCCTGCAGCGCTATTGCCTTGGGCTGCAATAAGCGTCATAAAGCTGTGTTATCACTATTATATTACAGTATCTGCACTAACAGCTTAGTTACATTATTCTATGCTTCGTAATTTCCTTATATTGATGTATCTGTTGTAGCACCCTTGTTATATAATTCCATCTTTTGTAATACCCCAATTATATTATTACATCTTTCGTAATATCCTTATTATATTAATGTATCTATAGTAGCACCCTAGTTGTATCATTACATCTAACAAATTTTTAAAATTATCTTACTGAATTTGTAGTATGTAACACCCTGATTATTAAATTATATTATTACATGTTTTCTAATATCCCTATTTCATTACTGTATCTTTAGTAATATCCTAATTATTACACTACATTTCTCGCAATATCTCATCTCTATTGTATTACTGCATCTGTAGTAAAACCCTAATAATATTGATTTGCATTTTTTGTAATATCCTAAAAACAACATCTATAGTAACACCCTAATTATTTTATTATATCTTTCTTAACATCCTAACTCCACTACTGCATCTCTGGTAATACTCCAATTATATTATCCTAAGAATTTAGCAAGATGAACCACGACTGGATAAATTATGAACCCAAGAACTGGTTTTCGGTATTTCCAACCATCCAAGAACTGCTTTCGGAGAAACATAAAGCTGAGTAAATACGCAAAACATACCTTGTAAAACTTCTATACATAACTCAGTACCAAGTCAAAAGAGAGAATCTTGTACAACATATATTGCACAAATACAGTTGAGCTAAAATAAAGGAACGATCCTTTATCTGGGTTTTAGTATCCCATCATGTGCAAATGTTTCATCATTAAACCATGACATTTAACGTTCTCCCACAGCACTTACATAGCCCTGGTAAATAAAGCATTTTATTTGGTCACAAAGCATTGGACATTCACCTAGTATGAAGCACAAGAGAATAGTTAATAATGATCTAATGAAAGCCTTTAAACTCACGCTGTTGACGACTTCTTGCTTTTCTTTCAAAAGATCAAACATGTTTTCCATGTCGATGAAGTTCTGTTGTATCATCCTGTAGTAGCTGCCGAACCAATTGAGCGGCATGTACAGCTGGATGATGTAGGATGCGAAGAGGACGTAGTCACCCACCGTGTAGTGGTCATAGCCTGATGCCACATAGTACACGCACAGCAGGGAACCCGCCAAAAACCCTACGTTGATCACCACATTCTGCAGGCTGTTCAGAAGAGCCAGGCTCATGTTCGATTTGAGTTCCTCCACCTGGAAAGAAAATGAAGATTAGATACGTTGTTTGAGCCTCTGTCACTACAGCAAAGGTGTTCCTAAGACAGGGAAGGTGGGAGGCACCATTATTTAGCATGAAATTAAGGGAGCGAGAAATCTGTTAAAAGTTGTGTTTCGATACAAGATGGAGAGAATAAGGTGTAGAGACGTCAAGTTAGGATGGAATTTAAAGAAACAAAGTGAAAATTAACGGAAAACAGTAACGCGAACTGAAAAACAAAACAGCAGTGAGGCGACAAAAGGGGTTTGAAACAAAACTTAACCCAATACTTTTTCAGCAAAAGGCCTACCTAATCTCCAGCTCTAGACCTCACATCTTCCTTTAAGATTAGATGTTATTTTCAGCCTCCCTAGCGCAACAATGGCATTTTCAAGAGAGGAAGGATGAAGGCCCATTAAGTATTAAGTTAAGGGAAAGTGGAACCTATGCACAAAATGTGTTCCCGTACAATATCCCACACATAGAAACAATAAGTAAAGAAAGAAAGTTTTGAAACAAGATATAAGTTAAAAAAGAAAGTCAGAGGCACTGAAGAACAGGCCAGCAGAGAACCGAATAAAGAAGGTCCTTGACCAAACAAAAAATATTTCATTTCGACAAAAAGAAGGCATACCTAAATCTCAGCTCAGGACCTCACATTTTCCTCCTGGAAGAGCTAATTCCGATAGATACAATAGTTGTATAGGGGAACTTCTGAGAGCCCATATCCTCATAGGTGCAGCAATTGTCTCCTCCTGAAGAGAGCGAAAGAAGGGAGAAAAAAGATTCCCTAGGGTACATTCTCTAGGGTACAGGGTACATTCTCTAGGGTACAGGCATATTCTCAAATGTTTCTAATACGACGTTCGTACAACCACTGACATGTCCCGTCATGATAACCATTTGATAAGAATTTTTGTGTTGTTATTATTATTATTATTATTATTATTATTATTATTATTATTATTTTATAAGAAAATTTTAGCCTCCCTTAACCACGACGAAGATGTTCTAAGAGAGGAAGGAAGAAGGCACCATTTAGCATGGAGTTGAGGGAACGCGGAATCTATGCACAAGGTGCACAGAAACAGTAAGCTAAGAAAGAAGTTCATGAAACAAGAAAAAGTTAAAGAAGAAAGTAGTAGGAGCTGTAAACAGGACAGCAGTGAACCGAAAAAAGGTGGTCCATAACAAAACAAAAACCTATTTTATTTCAACAAAAAGGAAGCCTACCTAACCTTTAGCTCGGGCCCTCACATAGTCCCCCTGGGAGCGCTACTTCCCATAGAAACAATATTTGTATCCCCTTGAGGGGAACTATTGTGTTGAAACGTTTCACAAACCAATGTTGGTTTTTGTACAAACTTTACTGGGAATAAGCTTTTTCTTTCTTCATGTACGCGTGCGATCGTTCATTTCAACTGTTAATTTTCAACAGAAGTTGCTGGAGTGCAATAGTTATCCAGACCTGCTACTGTTTTCAACATACATTCCTACAGTGTAACAGTTATCCCAGTTTAAATTATTTCAACTCTAAACAACGATATTACTTTACTAAAACATTCTTAACAATTAGTGTGACGTGACCACAGGTGGTCACTGAGAGGATTTTCATAATTCTGCTGACCGACCAGCAGTCACAAACACAATTTTCATAAATACTTAATGGAAACTAAACGAAAGCACGAACTATTTAGTGTTCCTTATATTCAAAATGAAAATTTTTAAATTTACTCTATATTAACTTTAGTTCAACCAGACGCGTTTTTCGTGTTAAAAACCAATATTGCGAAACCTTCTTCAATCATGAACATCACTGTATCATACATACACTTAGTTCTTGCCCGTTCACCTGGTAGTCAACGATGGCAGTTTGGTAGCGGTTAACTTCGTAAGACTCGGCTCCGTAATACTTCACGGTCTCAAAGTTAAGGAGCGAGTCTACTGCCTTGGTCCGCTGCTCGTTGTCTGCGAGGTTCATGGAGCGGCGATATTTGGTCCTCCACTCTGTCACCACGATGGTCACCACTGGCAATGGCGTTTCAATTAATTTAAAACGAGTGGGAAATTGCAAAATTTCCCCCTGGTTAATGCTATTACAATTGGCCACCCATTCCATTGAGTCACTACGGTGGTCACCACTGATAATAACATTTCAATTCATTTATTTTAAGTGGGAGATTGTGCGAAACTTCCCTCAGGGTAATATTAATACAATTCGAACAACTGCTGTCCAACTCGAGTTATTTCATATTAGAATGGGAAATTGGGAAATTTTCCTCTGGTTAATGTTAGTACAATTGGCCACACACTCCACACCGTCACCACGATGGTCACCACTGATAATAGCATTTCAACAAATTTATTTAGAACCGAATTATTTTGTATCCGAGCAGGAGGAAATAGTGAAAACCCAAATTGACAAAGAGTGAAAAAAAATTACTACAGCAACAAATATTTTAAAAACAACTTCCAAAATAACGGTCGAGGAGCACTTCAAGGAACGCTCAAACGAAGAACTCTCGTAGGGTGATTCAGAGACAAAATTAGACAAAAGCCCGACTCAAAGTCATTGCTTCTGAGACAACAAGGACACTTCTGGTAATCTTCTCTGAGCGCATGACATGGAGAACTGTGCTCAATCAAGAATATTATTTCTTTCTCACATATCATTTAATCCATTAAGCAATTGTGGGACGAATTGAGAAACATTTTTCACATTATTTCTTGCGAAGCAATTTGATAAAAGGTGTCGCCCAAACATTTTTAGAGTGCATCTTTTCTGTCTTAGACAGCAATGTCAGGTAGCAAGCAATCCAAGCCCATAAACCTCTTACACTCATAAGAGCCGCAGGCATCTTATGTAACTTGATTTTTTTCAGAAAATACATCCCATTTGTGTTAGAAAATAAGAATAGGATTGCATTAAGCTGGAAAGAGTAATTAATGAGTGTAATGAGAATTAACTTGTTAGATTTGAAGGCCCCTAAGGAAGTTTGGTTGGCATCTGGTAACCCTACAGCATTGAGTACCGAGATCCGAGCGTCTGGCATCCCTACACTATTAAGCCCAGAGAACTGAGCATCTGGCAACCTTACAGTATTTAGCACTGAGATCCGAGCGTCTGGCACTCCTACTGTATTAACCCCTGAGATCTGAGCATCTGGCAACCCTACAGCATTGAGCACAGAGATCTGAGAACCTGACAACCCTACAGCATTGAGCACTGAGATCTGAGAACCTGGCAGCACAGAGTCCAATATCGCAGGCTTTCTACCCCGCCCACCCCTCTCCCTCCACCTCCGAGCAGCTACAGCACCACCTCCGAGCAGCTACAGCATTTTTAGGTTAGGGAAATTTAGGTTAGGTTAAGTTAACTTAAGTTAGGTTAGGTAGGTAAGGTTAAGTTAGGTTAGGTTGGGTTAGGGTAGCCAAGTTCAGTTAGTTTAAGATTAAGTTAAAAAAGTTAGAGAATCCCTGTTTTTGAGTGCCGAGATGGAGGATCGAATGGCCAAACACCAGCGGTCGTTGTCATAACTTATTACATTGGTTTAATGCAGGTTAACTTTGGTATTGCTCTATAGTATCCACTTACTAAGTACTTGTAGTGGTTATAATGCAGTGATTAATAATAACTGTAAAGTGAACAGATAGGTTAATAAACCTCAGTAGTACTACATAGTTAAAAAATTGGCGCGAATGGCAACTTCATGTAGCAACTCGGAGGTGGAGGGAGAGGGGTGGCGGGGTCGAAATCCTGCGGTATTGGACCCAGTGCAACCTGGCAACCTCACAGTATTTAGCACTGAGATCCGAGCGTCAGCCACCACTACAGTACTAACCCCTGAGATCTGAGCATCTGGCAACCCTACAGCATTGAGCACTGAGATCTGAGAACCTGGCAACCCTACAGCATTGAGCACTGAGATCTGAGCATCTATCCACCCGACTGGATACAAGGTTTTTGCCCAGTCAACTCACCCAGGTACAGCGTCATTGTGAAGAAGACGATGAGGCCGAAGATGTAGCTGAAGGCGGCCGTGAAATACACGACGGCTATCAGCAGGTCGATGATGGTCGGCGCTATGCTGCGCAAGTGTAGAATTAGATAAGATCTTAGTTTAAGCCTCCCTATCCTCAAAAAAAAAGCGTTCCAAAGAGAGGAAGGAGGAAGGCACCATTTAGTATGGAGATAAGAGAACTCGGAATCGCGCAAGTGTAGAAAGCATTGGAGAAAGTCTAACATATTTTAGATTTTTTTAGTGCTACAGCCGGCAACAAATGTTCTTGCGTCTACTAGGTTACGATACAAGCTGCTTTTTTTTGTAGCCAAGATCTTGAAGTTTCAGCTTTTATCAAATGAAATTTGAGAACTGAACATATGGCAACATTACAGGATTAAGCATTGAGATTTGATTAGATTTGATAAGTTAGATTAAGCTTCCCTAACCACAAACAACGAAGGGCGTTCCATACAACGGGAGCATGAAGGAACTATTTAGTATGAAGTTAAGAAAAGCGAAATCTATGCACATGGTGTGTTCCTACGCTTAGTCCATAGTGCATAGACACAGCAAGTCAGAAAGAAAGTTTTTGAAGCAAAATAAATTTCGAGAAGAAAGTTATAGGCGCCGGAGGACAGGACAACAGTGAACCAAAATAAAAAGATGGTTCGTTACAAAACCAAATAACTATTCTATTTTAACAAAAAGGGCCTACCTAACTTTCAGTACCCCCAAGCACTAATTTGTCAGATTTATAGGACAGTTAACACCTTTATAAAATTGATGTACCCAAAAATTAAACATTGAGTAATCAAAGCACTTCAGAGATATTCGATTTTGGAAACCAGAACTGCTTCTGTGATAAACAATATTTAATTAATTTAATTCAAGTATACCTGGGTACAAAACCTTTCGAGTGAAAATTGGGTCATGCTTACCAATTCTGTGTACAGAGACTTTAAGAACAGAAACTATGGAAATAATGAGCGATAGTTTGCGTTATTTTGACGACCACAAAAGACAACACACCAAGTCAACAAAACAAACACTGGAGAACAACGTTCTGAGCCAGCAAAACAAGTATCTGTAAACAAAGCAGTACGTTGACAAAAGAAGATACAAAGCCAGTAAAACAAGACATCAAGCCGGCAAAAGAACCACATGAAAAAAATACTAAGTTGACAAAAGAAGCCCATGAAAAAGAACAATAAATTGACAAAAGAAGACACTACGCCAGCAAAGCAAGACATGAAGCCAGCAAAAGAAACCTCTGAAAACATATCACTAAGGTGACAAAATACGCCAGCAAAGCAAGACATGGAGCCGGCAAAAGAAACCCCTGAAAACATATCACTAAGGTGACAAAATACGCCAGCAAAGCAAGACATGAAGCCGGTAAGAGAAACCCCTGAAAACATTTCACTAAGGTGACAAAATACGCCAGCAAAGCAAGACAGAGCTGCTGGCAAAACGAACACCTGATGAAAAAAAAGAGGTCAGTAAGCCATGCAGTAAAACAAGGCACGAAGCGGGCCAAAGAAGCACCTGAAGATAATAGAGCTGAGCAGTGAGTTGATAGACTGGGTGCCACGGTCCATAACCCTCAGCACCTCGCCCGTCTTCCTGCTGAGGTGCCACCGCAGCGACAGGCTGTGCAGGTGACTGAACAGCGACAGCTGGATCTCCCTGGAGGTGTACTGCTGGATTGGGATCCATGCGAGAGAGCGCATGTTGTTCAGCAGCCCCATGCTCCCTATCCCGCCCCCTGTCAGGAACTTTAGGCCAGCGTACACCAGCACCAGGCCCCAGCAGAACGAGGGTGAAGAGCCGTCGCCTCCCAGGCTGTCCACTGCACCAAATATTTTGGGTTACTCGGGACTGCGATATTAAGTCTACAGGAGGTAGGGTTTGTTGTGACTGTTTTCGGTTTCTCGGGACTGAGATGAAATGTCAGCTGCAGGATTTGTTGCAATTGTTTAAAGTCATTGGGGGTCGCAAAAAGAGGTCAACAGATGGCAGAGTTTGTTCCGAATGTTTTAGGTTACTAGGGACAGCACTGCAGGGCCAGCTGCAGCAGATTGCAGGATTGGTTGCGTTTTAGGTCAGTGGGGTCGCAAAAAGAGGTATAGAGAAGATTGGATTTGTTGCAGGTCATTGGGGACTGCAATGAAACTTAGCTGTAGCAGATTATAAGATTTGTTGCAACTGTTTTAGGTTACTGGGGGTCGCAATAAGAGGTCAACAGAAGGCAGGATTGATTGCGACTGTTTTAGGTCATTGGAGACTGCAATAAGAGGTCAGCAGAAGGCAAAATTTGTCGTAAATACTATTTTGCGTCATTGGGGGTCGCAATAAGAGGTCAACTGCAGGAGAATGTAGAATTAGTTGTAAATGTTATAGGTCATAGGGGACTGCAATAAAAAGGGAATTTTCGGTCGGGCATGCTACCAGATTTTGGATTAGATGTTACTTTAACTAGAATGAATTGATCGCGTGCGCTAGTCACATCAGGTAAACAAAATCAATTTGTAGATTACACGAAGGGTTCACGATAGACCGACCTATTTTCTTGTTGTAGAGCGGCACGAGGACGTTGGTGACGCGGCCCACCACCAGCAGCGCGAGGCAGAACAGCACGCCAAGCTGCAGCAGCAAGTTCTTCTTGGGCCACATGAACGGCAGCAGCATGCGTAGCTTCCTGAACGCGTCCTTGAACGTCGACCCGTTGCTGGTGCTCACGTCTTCGTCCTGGTAGTGGGACTAGCATCAGTTACCGAGAGCAATTATTATTATTATTTTCAATATTATTTCTGTTATAAAGATCATACAGATAGTTCCATGTCGTGTGGTTCGTTTTCGTCCTGGTAGCGGGAGTAACACCAGTTACCCAGAGCAATCATTATTTTTGTAATAAATATTACATAGATTGTTCGGCGTGTCATTTTCGTTCTAGTAGTGGGACATCAGTAACCAAGAATAATTATGGTTATTTTCGTTTTAAATGTTGTATGGATTATCTCGCTTTGTGCGGTTCGTCGTTTTTGTCCTGGTAGTGGGACTAACATCAGCGACCAAAAACAATGATTACTTTTATTATTATTAGTACCATCACATAGTTTGATCTGCGTCGTTTGTCTCCAACTAAAATGGTTGCACATTTGTTCAAGAAGTCTTTTCTTAAAAGACGCGAAACCGTGAAAGGCTGTGGTTGAATACCGTCTGCGGCAAGACGAGCGTTAAGAATTGAAAGTGAACTGAAGAGAAAAATTTAAAATGCAATATCTCTGGTTTATTTTCATGAAATTGTACAGCATTTGAATTTGAAAATAATTATTTTGGACATGAATTCCCAACAGTTGCTAGGGAAAGCAACAAAAAATGACAAAGAGAACACCAAGTGTTCAGTCAACACAGTAATCAGCGCGCCCATCAAACAAATGTATACTCGAATATCGAATCATGAACACCATTCCAAGGCAAATTACTGAAAATTCGGTGAGAAAATGAGATTAACTTCCTGCCTTTGGGAAAAAATCAACTTACCTGACACGAAACAAGGCATCCGAGTTGCCAGTTTGCCTTTTAAGGCCAAAATCCCAAAAATTGAGCTTCATGTAAATAAAAAATTTACGCAAAAAAAAAACGCTCAGCTTCTGGTAACCCTGAAGAGTTGTCACAAGCTGAGTTATCTTTGAGGTCAAATTTAAACTCAAATCATAACTGTGATCAAAATTATCCCTATTATTATGGTTTGACTGTGGTGAAGTTTACATAGAAATTGAACATTACGTCTCGTTTGATCAGAAGATTGTATGTGTAAAACAAGAGGTTGAGAGAAAATGTCGAGTGTTTAGCAGGAGTTTACTTAATGCACGAAGTAAAGGCGAATTCAATACAAGAACTACGACTACAAAATTCTGAACTCTACATCACCCCAACAACCATTTCAAGACGCATGGCCGTATCACAAAACAAGTATCACGTGTACTACTTAAGAGATTCTTCACACCTCTAACTAGTATGTGAACTGCATCCTAATGATAAAAGTAGAGCCATTTTAGAAAGTGTGTAATTAAGGACGAAGATGGAGAAACATGTAGATGCGCACACAGGATTATTGCCCCGACACTGGATTATTTCTAAAAAAATATTACATGAACGAATAAGCAAGCTTTCGTAGGAGTTAAATAACAGAAAACTGAACCGCTCATTTTCATGATGAACTTATAGTAAGTGTTTGCTGTTGCACACAAAAACCTGATTTGCAACATTGAAGATTAAGAAGATGCAACAGACGCTTTTAAACGCAAACGCAAAGAAAGGAGCAACCAGGTTACAAGTTTAAGCCTTCCTATCCGCCACAAAGGCGATTAAAAAAAAAAGAAGGCACCATTTAGTATAGACTTGAAAGAACGTGGAATCTATGCACAAGGTACGTAGAAACAGTAAGTTGAGAAAGAATTTCATGAAACAAGATAAAAGTTGAAGAAGAAAGTAGTAGGTGCTGAAAAACAGGACAGCAGAGAACCAAAAACGGGGGTCCCAAACATGACAAAAAAAAAAATCTTATTTCAACAAAAAGAAGGTCTGCCTAACTCTCAGCTCGGGCCCTCACACATTTACTCCTGAGAGCGCTAATTCCCCCACGTAGAGCAACGTACTCGTTATTAACAAGCTATTTCCTACTCACAGAAGACAAGACCTTGACTTGCAAACACAGTTGGTTACAACAAAAAACTTCCATTGCTCTTGTCACTCAAGTATGTATGTATTCATAATACAGACCCTCGAAGAATTTATCAGACTACACCATAATGACAAATTAATTTACAGGGATGTCACAAAAGAGAATGTTCATAGTTGAGAACACTGTACATACATAGCAGTCGTAAATATAGATGACTATAACGTAGTATATCGTTAATCTCAATGAGCACTTATAGAGAATATACGAGTTTTTCTCGCCTTTGTTTCATTACTGAGAAGCAACGCTCGCTTTCATCAAATAAAAATTATTTCAAATGTCAAAAAAAATCAATAAATGAAATAACTTTTACAAGAGTGAATAGCATTGCTAGTTTATATAACCTACATCAAATAAAAGGTATGTCATGTCTTAAATCTCAAAATAAACTAATTTTTACAAATTTACCATCATGGCATACATTCCTAGAGCTCTGAATAAATTTTCTCACCATATAACATTTAACACTATTTAATAATAGACAGTTTACCGCTATGTGTGTCTTACTCTAATAATGACTATCACAGGCTACATATAACCTAGTAATAGTATCTATTTATAAAAATCTCAAGCACTGAATTTATAATATGAAGGGAAATTACACTAGCATCTTTAATGAAACTTTGAGATTCATTGATTTTCAATTCCAAATGCATTTTTAAACGATACAAAAAGAACCCACACAAATAAGTAAAAAAAACTTCGAGATTCAGCGCTTATAATTCCCTTTGAATATTCCTGGACACAAAAAAAAATCAATGTGTTCATGTAAAAGTCCTGAAGGTGTTCAGGACAGTCCAACCAGGTCAAAAACCGCTCTGACTGGAGCTTGAAGCAGACTAAGATTAGTTAGATTAGTCGTTAGTTTTAGCCTCCCTACCCGCAGCAACAAATGCGATCCAAAGAGAGGAAGGAGGAAGGCACCATTTAGTATGGAGTGAAGGAAACGCGGAATATACGCAGAAAGGGCATAGAAACAGTAAGTTGGGAAAGAAGATTATGAAACAAGATCAAAGTTGAAGAAGGAAGTAGTAGGTGCTGAAAAACAGGACAGCAGTGAACCGAAAAAAGGGTGGTCCATAACAGAACAAAATCCTATTCTACTGCAACAAAAAGAATGCCTACCTAACCCTTAGCTCGGGCCCTCACATAGTCCCCCTGGGAGCGCCAATTCCCATAGATACAATAGTTGTCTCCCCCTGAGGGGAAGTAGACTAAGAAAACGTCATAAAATATGTCTCACTATCTTAACACGTTCCTCGCGGCTGTTGACGGTTGGTTTGGTTAGGTTGTGAGTAGCAAAATAAAGAAATCAACTTTTCAGCTTAAATGAATTTTAATTCTTCATAATGAATATGAAAAACACAATTGGATAATATCATTTCACCTCGTATAACAATTATTTTTATAAAATGTAGCAAAACATAAAATGTAATGCATTAATACTGGCACTTAAATGGGCAATTTATCTGTTGGCACACTTGTGGCCCAATACACGGGGAACGTGTTTAAATAGAATGTGGGAGATAAGTTTTAATATAATAGTTTAAGATTCCCTAGCAACAACAAAGGCTGCATCGGCGATCTCAAGAGTGAAAAAAGGGACCATTTAGTATGGACTGTAAAAGATTAGATTACATGTTAGTTTAAGCTTCCCTAACCGCCTAAAAAAAAAGCATTTCGAAGAGAGGAAAGAGGAAGGCACCATTTAGTATGGAGATAAGGGAATGCGGAATCTAAGCAGAAGGGACATAAAGCCATCAAGTTGAGACAGAAGTTCATGGAACAAGATAAAAGTTGAAGAAGGAAGTAGTAGGTGCAGAAAAACAAGACACCAGTGAACCAAGAAAAGGTGGTCCTTTACAAAATAAAAACATTTCATTTCAACAAAAAGAAGGCCTGAAATATTCCAACACATACGTTAATGCTCCACTTATGCTAAGAGTAATGACGTAAATGCTATTCCTTAATCACTAGCGTAATAAGCACTGACTTGGACAAGGAGAACAAATATTGATTGACATTCTAGCTCAAATAGAACATGGAAGCACATTTCATAAAACCAGGGCTGCACGCTACTGATGTGAGGCATGCAGACTTTGATCAAAATTACAAAGCGCTGTAGTATGTATAAGAGGACGTAAAGAGTAACATCACATAGTTGTATGTTAAAAACATTGAAACACCCATAGTCGTGTTTTAAAAACATTGAAAACGACCATAGTCGTATATTTAAAAAGTGCCTCGATAACGGATGACTACTACCATATTCACAGACGTACGATCAAGAGCATGAGTTCATGAATCAATTTTACTCAGTCACAATGTCAAATTTTCTGGCTATAAGACAAGAAACAAATAAATGACTCAAGGATTAGTTACATTTTTCAGGTTTCATAAGTTTCTAACCTGCCGGTACTATTTCTGTTGGAAACCATATACATAGCTCACACTTTTGGGATAACCTCACTTAAGAAAAGTAGGCCAAATGACTCCGACGTTAGCCGTGAAAATATTTGGAAGGATTCCCAGCAACAGCGATCAGAACAGTCAAATAAAGCTACATTCCTTGGAAGGTTTTAACAAGAATCTGAAGTTCATTGAAGAAAATTTATGAGTGAATTAGGAGCAACATATTCCCAACAGTTCCCCATAAATGTTCAGTTACTTGAGACCTAGAGACGCGATAAATTTTCAGTCACAAGTTAACTAGAGAAGCTCAGATGTCTTTAGAACTTTACATGCATGTCCACAACCAGCAATAAAATAAGCATGATGCCTAAACAAGCTGCTATTCAGTTCTTACTATAACAGAAGAAGGGCATGCTAACCAACGCAAGAAGTACCTCCACACAAATTCAAAATAACGTCTACAATACCTCAGGACAGATATAGGATGACTACGGTCTACTAAAGATACATAAAATAACGATTTTCTGGTTGTTTGGAATCAGAAGACCTAAGGCACTGGACAGTATCTATCAACAACTATCAAGCAAGAAACTCAGAATAGCCACACATCAGCAAAGGGTGAAGGCAATAGCAGGCGTATATGGGATCAGGTGATGCAGTAATACATGCACAATAAATGATGGGTGCAGCTATAGCAATAATAACATATGTTCTTGCAAACTTATCGCAAATGAACGTGTCGCGCATTTTGTGACTGGGGCGTTCAAATGAGCTTTCATCTACCCGTTCGAAGATTCGTCAACGCTTGATCATTTCAGCTCTAGAAGTTCTATTCTTTGTCTTGGTCAGCAAACAGAGTTCACTTGGAAGTTATGTAACGGCATAAAAATTGAGTAGATGCCCAAGTCTGCTGGAAGCACATCAGCACCAGATTGAAATAGGATTTTTTGTAACAGTAAAACTCCGCACCAAATCTTTAAAACAATATGTGCTCTTTGCATACTCTGGGAATAGCAGCAATTTATTGATAGCCGTCTCATAGCTTGGTAATGTTTATTGAAGACAAACCTTTGTATCGCATCACAGAAACGTGCCTCAGCAACCCTAAAACAATCGCAACAAGAATAGCGAAAGAAATTGAAAGAATCCCCTTGGATTTATTAACATTACAATAATAGATAAAATAATCAAACAGGAGCAGCCCATAAGTTGTAAGCATTAGAAGAATAACAAAGAAATTCAAGTTCATGGGATTATATGCCTCTGGGTGAATGCTCGACTTGCAAGACACGCACACAACGAGGCAAGACTAGTCTAGGCCCCACTAAGCAACTTTAGCGATTTTTGGGTAATTTCCGAATGTGAAGCTTAAAAATGAAGGAAGTTCAGTGGAAATTAATCATCTTTACCAAGAAAATGCTTTGGAGTTCCACTACATCATCAGCTAAAAAAAAAAATCACCATGTTTGATATAAAAGATCAAAGTACAATGAGTTTTAGGTATTAAAATATATAGTGAGAGGAAAAAACAAAGTATGTCAAAGAAGAAAAACTTAAAACCAAGAAACACCCATATTTGTTTTTCGGTAATTTCCAAATTTGCTGCAGTACCTAATTTTCGGTACTTTGCCTAGCGCGTTAAAAAATGAGTCACAAACTAAAAGTGACCAATCAATCGTGGTCAAACCTCATGGTTAGCCATACAAATGTCTGCCCAATGTGTTTGAATTGACTTGGTGTGGTTTACCGGATTGACTTGGTGTGGTTTACCGGATTGACTTGGTGTGGTTTACCGGATTGACTTGGTGTGGTTTACCGGATTGACTTGGTGTGGTTTACCGGATTGACTTGGTGTGGTTTAACGAATTGACTTGGTGTGGTTTAACGAACCAGTTAGGTTCAGGGCCTCAGATCTGGTTAGGTTAAACGAACCTCTAACATGTAGTATTTGAGGTCAAACTTGGAATTGACTGCCAGAAACGTTACAACCGTAAATAAAGCATTCTTCAATATCAGAACCAAAGAACATTTGATTTTGTTGCTCGAGTTTACGGAAAATGTCAATTCAAATCAAGTGTTTCAACCTTGGATGATGATGGATTGATTACAAATTTCTGGTGCATACAAACTGATGAAACACAAGCATCAGAGCTCTTTATGTAGCACTGGTACAAGCAAAATGTAGCAAGTCCTTTGTTACTACTTCAATATCTAGGTCAAGCCAATCTTAGGTAGCACATATTCGTAGTCCTAGCGCCCAACATAGGTACTTTTCAAACTTTTACAAACACTGATTTGATTGCTGGGTTGTCCACGCTCTGCTTTCGGTATTAACATAGCACTAAATTCAACCTCTTGCATTTGAAGATTGATTGATTAGTTACAAGAAAGTTTTAGCCTCCCTTTACCACAACAAAGATGTTCAAAGAGAGGAAGGATGAAGGCACCATTTAGTATCGAGTTAAAAGAACGCGGAATCTACGCACAAGGTGCATAAAAAAATTAAGCTAAGAAAGAAGTTCATGAAACAAGAAAAAAGTTGAAGAAGAAAGTAGTAGGAGCTGAAAAACATAACAGCAGTGAACCGAAAAAAGATGGATAATAGATTATAGATTATTAGTTAGTTTAAGCCTCCCTATCCGCAACAAAGGCGATCCAAAGAGAGGAAGGAAGAAGGCACCATTTAGTATGGAGTTAAGGGAACGCGGAATCTATGCAGAAAGGGCATAGAAACAGTAAGATAAGAAAGAAGTTCATGAAACAAGATCAAAGTTGAAGAAGAGAGTAGTAGGTGCTGAAAAAAACAGGACAGTAGTGAACCGAAAAAAGATGGTTCTTAACATAACAAAAGCATTTTATTTCAACAAAAAGAAGGCCTACCTAACTCTCAGCTCGGGCCCTCACATTGTCCCCCTGGGAGCGCTAATTCCCATAGATACAATTTTTGTATCCCCCTGAGGGGGAAAAAAGATGGTCTGTAACAAAACAAAAACCTTTTCTATTTCAACAAAAAGAAAACCTACCTAACCTTTAGCTCGGGATCTCACATAATCCCCCCTGGGAGCGCTAATTCCCTAATGAGTTGAAGCAAAATTTAGAACTCTCACACGCTGTATTACGGACACGATCAGTTGCAAAACGAAGAATATTTCCTACAAATTCATCATAGGCATACAAGCAACATGACCAAAGGTATGGTCAATTACACAGTCAAATTTACACGCTTGTGAATATTGGAAATGCATATTTTAACGCACTCTGAAAACTCGATTTTCAGCGCGTAGCGCTGTTGACGCGTAAGTTAACCAGCCACCTAGACATGGGAACCCTTAACTTATGTTTGCGACGCTTGGTGTTTGGTTACGTAGTCAACACTCGGCACTTTTGGAAGTCGTTCGGAGCATGAAATTCTTTACTCTTCAAGCTTATTTTTTCATATTTTTGAGCCAGCTTTTGCACTCCAGCATTCTTTACTATTCGAAACAAGTTACACTTGAGGTTTAGCAAATGTTTTCAAATCAAAATGACTTTCACAAAAACTAAATGTATTTACATCATTCAGTTCAGCACCAGTTAGGTTTGTGACCACTGATCACTGGTTAAATTGTCCCTTATGCCATTAAAACAGTTTCTGTGAGCGAAGCATAAAAGAATATTTGATTGAGCTCATTAGCCAGTAAAATCCCAATAAAATCTTGATAAATAAAAGTTCTTCATAGCAAAAAATAGTAAAATAAAAATTTATACCTATCAAATGAAACAAGTCAGCGTCAAATTTTGTAAACGCAGCGACTTAAAAACCTGGGCCATGTTAGAATAGAGCAACTCTGCTCTTTTGCACTGCACAAACTAACGTGCGCTTTGTAGCTTACACGCATCAAGACTCTCATTAAACAAGAGGTGTCTCTCTACACCTCTGGCTAGAAGTTAGCAGTTCAAGTTTGTTCCAGCAAACACTGAAACATTTTGTTCTAGAAACGAAAAATTATTTTATTCCAGAAACAAAAAATTATTTTGTTCCAGCAAACAAAGAATAATTTTGTTCCAGCAAACAAAGAATTATTTTGTTCCAGCAAACAAAGAATTATTTTGTTCCAGCAAACTAAGAACTATTTTGTAACCAGCAAATGAAGAATAATTTTGTTCCAGGGAATAAAGTATCATTTTGTTCAACAAAGAAAGAATCATTTCCCCCTACAGTCTTAATTAATTGGCAGCCTACATTAAGGTTGTTAGGTTTGCCTTCTTGCACAAAAAACCTCAGATTTTTTTTTAAATCGAAGAACATGAAGACAACCCAACATCTGGCAACCCTGCACGGTTGCCAGTGGTCGCAATGATCAACTTGTCATTAGAAAATCCCAAACTCGACTGTCAGAAGGAAAAAGGTCTCATCAGACAACCCTGGCCCACACCTCCACATAACGCAACTCAGTGTCTCACTCTATGAACTTGAGACACAAGCAAGCGCGATATCGTGACGAATGATCAACTTATCTTAAAAAAATTGCAAACTTGATTTCCAAAAAGAAAAAGTCTCATCGAACAACCCCAGCCCACACTTCCGCATAAGGCAAATCAGTGCACGATTTCTCACTCCCTGTACTTGAGACACAAGCGAGAGCGGTTTCGCACCGAAAAAGGCCGGTCCTAATGGTCCCCTTGTCATCAAAAAATCCCAAACTTGATTTCCAGAAAGAAAAAATCTCATCAGAAAATCGATTTCCAGAAAGAAAAAAGTCGGATCAGACAACCCTGGCCTCCACATAACGCAAATCAGTGCACGGTTTCTCACTCCCTGGACTTGAGACATAAAGCAAGCACGGTATCGAGCCGAAGAAGGGGATCATCCTAAGGCGTAGCACCGGAGGTCTGGTCGAAGATGGGCAGGCCGTGGGAAGAAGGTACCCCCGCGGCAGGCAGAGATGCACACTCCACCTAAAACCCACATTCAGGACACGTCAGCAAAAGCACAACTACGGGACATTTCAGTATCTACAGGCCTCAGACACGTTCAAGCAACTGCCCAACACATAAACCTATGTAGGTGAAATAGACCTTGCACAGGACAACTTCATGCCTGTTTTGAGTGAGGATATTAACGCAAAGCTTGTCAGAAATAAAGCTTATCAACAGAGTTTAGAAAAGCCCAACACATAAATCTGCGCTAGGTGGGTACAGTACACCCAGCGTAAGGCAGCTGCAAACCTGTTTTGGGTAAGAATATTAACGCAAAGCTAGTCTGAAATAGAGTTTGGCCAACAGAGTTTTGAGTAATAATAAGCACAGATAACAACAGAAGCCACTGTTTTGGAGTAACGCCACATGGATTTTCAAAATAAGATATTTTTTGAGATAAAATGTGAAATGGGGTAAATATGGATACCTACGCTTTAAAGTGCAATGTTTACCTCAAGGTACTCCAAAATCTTGCGTCCTAGAAAAACACTTACTCCAACAGATAAAAATACTTTAATCATACTCCAATAGGCTCATGTACACTTTCCCTCCTACTTATTATGCTAGGTCTCTATGCTACACAAAGGACGATTTCCTTCAACCACACTAAAGTTAGGATTGAATTAGATGTTAGATTAAGCCATCCTAACCGCAACAAAGGCGTTCCAAAGAGAGGAAGGCATCATTTAGTATGGAATTAAGGGAACGCAGAATCTATGTACAGGGTTACAAGGTGCATAGAAGCAGTAAGTTGAGAAATAAGTTTATGAAGCAACATAAAAGTTAAAGAGGAAAGTACAAAGCAGGTGCTGAAAAACAGGACAGAAGTGAACCATAATAAAGATTGTCCATAACAAAACAAAAAACCTATTCTATCTAAACAAAAGAAAAGCCTGCCAAACCTTTAGATTGGGACTTCACACCAACGGTACAAGCTCTGTATTAGTACTCGAAATTTGAAACGTATAGGTTTGACGACCTCTTTCTCACATAATCTAGTCAGCCCCGCATAAGTTCAGTTCAATGGTGACATCGCTTTTTGAAACCTCGCACTCACTTTGTTTTCTATGCCTTTGATTGCGTCATGTATGATGAAATCTTTAACTTTTATTACCAATATTAGTTTGAAACTCACTAGCCACAGCAATCTAAAATGGAGAGAGGGGAAGGGGTCGTTTATTTTGAACTATAAAAAACTTCTTGGGTACTGTTGAAACTTTTCTTGACTACAATTACCCTTGGATTTTTCTTGGCTACTATTACCCTTGGATTTTTCTTGGCTACTATTACCCTTGGATTTTTCTTGGCTATTACCCTTGGATTTTTCTTGGCTACTATTACCCTTGGATTTTTCTTGGATACTATTACCCTTGGATTTTTCTTGGATACTTTTACCCTTGGATTTTTCTTGGCTACTATTACCCTTGGATTTTTCTTGGATACTATTACCCTTGGATTTTTCTTGGATACTATTACCCTTGGATTTTTCTTGGATACTATTACCCTTGGATTTTTCTTAGATACTATTACCCTTGGATTTTTCTTGGCTACTATTACCCTTGGATTTTTCTTGATACTATTACCCTTGGATTTTTATTGGATACTATTACCCTTGGATTTTTCTTGGATACTATTACCCTTGGATTTTTCTTGGATACTATTACCCTTGGATTTTTCTTGGATACTATTACCCTTGGATTTTTCCTGGCTATTATTACCCTTGGATTTTTCTTGCTACTATTACCCTTGGATTTTTCTTGGATACTATTACCCTTGGATTTTTCTTGGCTACTATTACCCTT
>JACJUY010000589.1:176000-212903 GCA_014220935.1 Platorchestia sp. MABIK | reverse complement strand
ATTTTTATATGAAAGAGTGGACTATGTAGTGCATAATAATGTTCGACAAATCGCATGACACACTTTCCTATTTCCTAACAATACACGTGAAATTTATTCCGACTCCGAATCTGATGGATTAAAACACCGAAAATTGTGGAGTTGATGAAGTTTGTATCACAGATACGCTCATCACACACTTTCTGCTGGTGGGTGTGACGGACAGACGGACGGATAGACTCGGCTCCTATTATAGTATAAATTATAATAAAACAGGATTACTCTCTTATTACTTAAACAACTAAAACTAGCAAGCATACCTATTATACAGGCTTCACTGCCTCTCAAATTTTTTCTCAAGTTTTATTCGTCAATCATTTAGAAGCGGACATCAAATAAATATATTTATCCAAATAATGCCCGTGATTTGAACATTATATTAAAACCTCAAGAAAGTGAAACCTATATCACAGGTACGCTCATCAAGAATACTTAGACAAGCTAGTCAGAAAGTTTCGACAGACACGGTAAAAATAAGAATTTTTCAGACAAAGCACGTTCGGGGGATTAAGGAAATCAGGGCCCTGCTTTAGGAATTGAAGGCCTAAAATGAAAATGCTGGTTTTTATACCTGTAAGGATGATGTACTTGTATCTCGTGGAGATCCTCATGCAGTCCCCTTGAAAAACGATAAATAAGTACGTGGTATTTTTCAGCAACCACATCCAACTTGACAGTGTTCATTTTGCAGCACAGATGCATAAAAAGGAAATGCTAAACTAATGATGTAAAAGTGTACGCACTTTGTAAAATATTTTTACAGTCTCGTCGTAAAACACACAAATTTCTCGATATTGCACAAGCCACACCCGACGCACAAGCGTTCCGCCACGACTCGTTTAGTCAACTAAAGAAAAATGTTAGCCTTTGCTTTCGAGCGTCGCATTTTTCATCATCTGAGCGTCATCAATAATTTCATCAAGATCGCTGGCTGTAGTTAAAAATGAACTCGGTTAGGTGATGAGTTATTGAAGCAGATAAATGTATTCGTGTTCTGTTATGTAATAAATGTATTCTTTTCAATTATTTTAGAGTCAGACTTCTTATAAATTTTTAAATTCTTCAACTATAGGTAGGTCGCTAATTATTTGAAGGAAAATTATATCTTATGAAATTGAATTTTCTTTTTTCTTATGTTTCACTTAGACTCGAGTAATTGTCAATTTCCAATGTTCTTAAAATCAGATATTTCATTCAACTCACATTTTCTAAAAGTTTAATGAAGAAAATATTATAAAAATTTTACTGGCATTAAAGTGATTTTTTTATATAAAATATTAAAGGCAATGAAACAAATTTTGATGGTAATATACCTATTGATCGTATTTCCAAATATTTGAAGGCATTAAAATAATTTCGAGGAACTAAAAATGTACAATAGGTAATATCAAAATTTTAAAGCGTTGAAAATATTTCGACACAGTACGGTTAAAAAGTTCAACCATACTGCCTAGAAAGTTATTTTGAGTCGGATATTGCTATGCATTAAAACACAAAGTTATAAATTACTTTAGCACATTAAACGAATACGTGTTTTTCTTGTATAATTCTGTAATAAAAGGGGAAAATTTGCATTTGCAAAAAGTTATTCATGATAAAATAAAAATGATTTAATGGAAGTGGTAAAGTGGAAAAGATATTATAAAAATGATTCAATAGACGTAGTAAAAGGGAAAGTATATTATATAAATAATTTAAGGAAAGTAATAAAATGGAAATGATATAATGGAAATGATGTAATGAAAAGGATATAATGGAAATGATATGAGAGTGATACAATGGAAGGTTATGGTGAAATTTCTTTTCCGATTTTTCAACCTTGCAAAATTGTTCTAGTTTATTGCGTGTTAAAAGACGAAAATAATTGTTGATCATCGTTACTGAAACACTATCAATTTGACAATATTTTAAATCGCTCTTTACGTATAGAAAGCAACGCTTTGATGTTCCTATTCTGTTAAAATGTCCATTTTTGTGGGGGTTTTCAGCGTGAAGAGGATGTTAGTAAAATCAAAATTTTGCTCTTTAGGGAGCGCTTCAAATCGTCGTGGCGTGGGATGATGCACAGACTTCAGTCTCTAACACTGATTAAACATTAAAGTCCAAGGGTTCAAATCAGGCGAAGATGGAGGCCAAATTTGGCGCTTACTGATTTTCAGAATACTTCAGAAGGTTTTAGCCCCAAATTCTGTCTAAAGCGTGAAAATAAGACATTAGTCATTATTTGAGTGTAAATTTTTTTGGTAAAAACAAACATCAGCAACTTTAATTTTCCATTGAAAAAAAGTTTGAAGACTATTTCCCCACCCTGTATATCATATCAATAATTATAATTATAATAATCTTCTACTGCACTGCTTACATTTCAGTAATTACATCACTTCTATGAATTCATGTCTCTTATATCACTTCCATTACATTACTTCAGTTATATCACTACAATTATATTCTACCCATTACACCACTTCCATTAAATACCTTCTACATATTTTATCAAATAATACCAGAACCTAAACAGGTTCTTAAAGGGGACGCAGAAAGTGAGGTTCAAAAACCAGTGACGGCAACGCACAGCTCGGTGCTCTTCTGCAACAGATGACGGTTCAATAAGAGTATGCCAAAATAAAATCAGCCCTAACATGGAAGAGAAATATGTGTTATTCATCTTTAAACTCAGGCTTAAAAAATTCTGAAAAAACATGAACGTAATTTTTTTTAAATTAACACAGTTCCTGTACATTTATACATGCGCGCATCGGCTCAAAAGAGCTTGTCAGAATTACGTAAGCTAACCATAGAATGTAGTCCCGTAAGAAACCTCTACAAAGGGCGTAAGGGTTACAAAAGCACATCATGTAATGGAGCTGTCTTTTTGCAAAACCCTCTTAAAATGAGTCGTACGTTTTTAATTGCATTCTTCAGTGCAAACAAAGGGAAATTATCTCATAAAGCACATAGCGACGCGTTCCACGGAGCCACGTCTCGTCAGTGCTAAGCTGTTATATTTTTCTTGCTAATGTATAACCAGCGTGAATTTGAGCCACTGAAAATTAGTGAACGCGTAAAATATAGAAATTAAGACGTTAGCGAAGAGACTAAATTATGAAAAAATGAGTCGCAGAAAAAATAAATGAACAGTCAAAATGAGCCTAAATTACAAAAATACAATGTAATGAGCGTCAGTTACAAAAACTACAATAAAGAGAGAGCAGCTACGAGATTAGGATGTCGTAAAAAATATCACGGTCCTTTCTCGGAAGCATGAATTCAGAGCATTTTTCATAACTGACTCATAACGAGTGCTCTCAGTCAGTTCCTTGAACATCGTCATCATATTTATGGAAAGAATGTAGTGTGGAATGAGAGCACTTCCGTCGAATTGACATGAGGAGCATCGGATTGCTTGGATCCAACCATTTGCAGCGAACCCAATCCTGGAAGTTCTGCGAATTTTTCAACGTAACTTCAAGCCTGAGGCGCAGACAATTCCATCGGACGACCGTAGGCTATTTTCTTTCTTGAAATCATTCTACAAGAATGTCCGTTAGTGGTTTTCTGCTCAGCTGCAGTCACTCCCAACGGTGTTAGATAATTATGTGGCAATGATACTGCAAAATGTATCTGTCACTTGAACATAAAAAAACATTTTTCTCTTGTTTTACACCAAGTGGGTAAAAAAAGTCACGGGCATCTGAAATTTATTAGTACGCTCGAATTATAGCTTCCATTGATTCTACAAGATTTTCGATTCTCGGCAGCTTTATCCTGCTACCAGAATTAAAGTCGCATGACCACCAAAGCAGTCAATGTTGAAGGAAGGGACGATGAGTCACGCAGGCTCCTTTCATGCTTATCCCACAAATTTTAAACGGGGTTTAATCAGGAGATTGTGGTGGCCATGCGCTCAAGGGTTCCATCTTTCGTAATAGACCAAACTTGAACATTTCTAGCCCCAGTGGATGGCCTACGGTTAACTTTCATTTCAACGGCCCCAACCTTTTGCTGAAGTTTGTTCAACAAAGTGCCGTTCCTCTTGTAAGCAGGGGACTTCACCCCTTAAGCAACCCGGATAACGTTACCGTGAGAGATAAAAGTACGACTTGAAGGATTCGTTACTCTCAAGAATGTACGTTATAGCCAGTAAAACACTTGAATAAACTATACATCTGACAGTAAATAACACTGACCCGAGGAAAGACATTTTTGGGTACCGCGAGTACTATTAAAGGTATCTTATTTTTGAAATTCGTAAGGGTTATTACTTTTCACGACCTATATGGCAGTTCCGTCCCTGATCTGATGTCGGTGACAACCTGATGCAATTGCCACACTAATAACACTAGTTGCAGCAGCGATAATGTGAGTTAAAATTTCAACGGATGAGGGTTGAAAGGACTTTCGTTCACAATGAGGCTTCCACGGACAGGATAGTTTATTATGAAGGCCAGATCGCTGCAAGGCTCCAACATTACCAGACTCAGCACAACTCATCTTTTTTTTTGAAGACAATAATACCTGCCGGAAAAAGAAGAAAACAAAAAAACAATCCGGCTCTGTGTTTTAGATTTGAAGAAGCGCCTGTTGTCACATCAATCTAGTTTCCAACTCCGGTTTTGGTGCTGGTGGTTGCCTGTGTTGAGGGTGACGTCATGCTGCCTTTCTTTTCAAAGGACGGCCTGCGGACACTGGTGGGTGCCCACACCCGTGTGCTGGAGCATGCAGTTATGCAACGCGATGTGCACTTTAGTTCTGCTGTGTGATGTGCCCTGTAGTTAAGAAGTGTGATGTGCAATGTAGTTAAGTATTGTGTTCAAGTGCACTATTAATGGTTATGCAGTGTGATGAGCGGTATGTAGCTAAGCAGTTTGATAAAAACTGTTTAACTTGTATGATGAATACTAGTTAAGCATTGTGATGAACACTGTAGTTCATCACAACAGTGCGAACGGTGAACCGTGTGATGTGAACAGTAGTCAAACCTTGAGCTAAACACTGAGGATAAGCCCTTTCATTGGGCAGTATTATGCAAATAGAGAAGTCCACGCAAACAGTGAGAGCTTTAGCGACGTTCTGCACTTCAAAAACCCAACGACCCGCTATCGGTGCCTACAAAGCCGAAATTTATTTTTATTAGCAAGGTATTTTGGGTGAACTTAATTTGGCCTCCAGCTTTGTTGATTGCAGCTCATTTATTTTAGTTTTTATCGTCCATGGCAGAAATCCAAACAAACTCACGTGCACCTGTACTGAAGACATTTGAGAGATACCGTAGAAGATTTTTTGAGGCATGAGAAGAGCCGTGGCGAGATGATGTGAACTATTCATCAGTAGTGCTTGAAGAAGCAAAATGTTACAAACACGAAATTGATTTTAGCTTCCTCTAAATTAGTAGATACGAACAGCATTTTCATAGGGACTCATAGGACGTACTTCATTGATACCATTTTCATCATCGAAAAAAGTACGCATGCTAGTTTTGCTATATTTCCTTGTATTTTTACACCAAGGGCGAGACTACAAAATAAAGTTACGAATGAAATAATCACTCGTACGAAAATTTTTCTCAATTGAAAAGTCGATATAGCGACGCCGCAGACATATGGAAACTTTGTACTCACATTTTAGTTGAATTACGCTCAAACTTCTGCAATTTAATTTTCTGTCATTTAGCGTTAGATTTCATGAAAAATGTTAACGCTCACAACTCTTCCAAGCAGGTTTCTCGTCCTGATTCTGGTCATATTCTATTCCATTACGGAGGCATGCTCTGCAGTTTGTGCTCTCCATACAACAATGCACTAGCGACGACCACCAGACGTCTGGACAATGCACCAGGACGGTGACCGATGGTCGGGATGCTCAGAGACTTAAAAGAACCATGACGAAGCTGGTTCTGAACTGCATTCTCCAGCAGGAAGCGCGAAAAAGCTTCATCAACGCGGTCTGTTCTCCTTTTAAAAGGAACAGGATTTTTAAACAATTTGCCATGTCGCAGCGGCACCGCTGGCAGTGTAAAGTCTTAAGTTAACTTTGCTACACCACGCGCTTTTTTGAGCAAAATCATACTCTAATTATCCTATGTGGTTACTATTCGCTCCGGTTTCACTAAAAGACACTGAGTATTTTATTTAAAAATCGCACGTAGCGTAGCTGAATCAACACAAGAACTTACGCTTAGAATTGCGTATCTAAGGCGACGCAATTTCTAGAAAATCCCGCCCCAGAATAAGAAGCTTACTCTACCACTTAAAAATGTTCGTTTTCCTAAGTCCTTTCTGATCATGGAACGCAATAAATCCTCGTTCCTCAGAGCCCCTCCAGCCAGCCATTACCTCACTCGCCCTTTGTGTCCTGAAACGCATGTTGTAACCATTTCAATTTATCACTGTCCAGTTCCCAAGATGCTTTTTTGTAAATTAAAAGAGTTTATTCATATTTTCTGCTGCGTGGTGAGCTTTTTGGGGCAGCGCCACATTGCGACACTGGAACCGGGGGCCTCACAACCGACCCTGAGCGCAACGGCTGTTGCAGCCCTGTGCACTGGGCAGCTAAAATTATAGATGTTCCGGCGAAAAAGTTCTCTCCCTAACCAGTTTCATCGTTTTTTCTAACCCAGAGATGAAAAATAGAGCAATTCTTACATCTAAGGCAACATCCACAAAAAATCACGATTACCAAGTTGCAATCCTGACCCGCCTTATTACACTTTAAGGTCTACTGAAGTGACCCTTCAAAACTATTCTAAGCTTATAGCTTGTTTTACATTTTTTCGAATGTACTCTAATTTAATCTAGTTCGGTGCATCATTAGAAGCTGGAAGTGTGGTAGCCAAATCTAGAGATGGAATCAAATTCCCAATCATTTTTCCTTACTTTGATGGACTGTGTTCTCCATACTTTAATGTTTGAGAGTTTGATTTACTTGAAAAATGAGGCGAATTATTTAGCTACGCTATTTTTCTAGGCATACCACTATTTTCTGAGCCATTTCCAAATAAACCACTGCTTTCTGATCCTTTTCTAATCCAGCCACTAATTTCTCAGCCTTTTCAAAACCAGCCATTATTTTAAAAGCCCTTTCTGAGTCAGCCACTATTTTTTCAGTCTTAGGATCGAAAGAAAGTTCCAAAGTCTCGGGTTTATGCTTCATATCAAAATCTCAACGACGTCTCAAAGGTATGCGTTTTGAACATTAGAATACATGAATTATCCTATGACATTATTTTAACTCTCAGAGATGCGTTGACAAGTATGCTTCAGGATATGTAGGAACCGGTTCCAATCGGACTCTGGTACTTCTCGTCTTATCAACTCTTGGAATGTCAAGTCATCTATTTTCTCCGTGACCGAATTGAATGTTTTGCTATAATTTCATAATTAAGTAATAATTTAAGAAGCTGTGCTCATTCTACCCGTACTTCTCATTTTTCCTCTTCATTTAGAGTGAAATGAGGGATTTTCCAGAACTGATTGCTGGTGTTCGCTCTTTTTAGGCAACAAATATGAAAGTGAGCAAGAGTTGTTGGTTTGCTATCCTTTGAAGGATAACAAACCAAGATTTCCACCGCTGAGGTAACAAGGATAGATGAAATTTTATTTATAGAAATTAACGCACAAGGAGTTAACTTCCACGTTCAACTTCTACCTGCTTATGCATTTAAAAAGAAGGAAGCTGTTCTGACTAACACTTTGAAGGCAATTTTGAAAAAAAAAATTTGTTATTTCTGTCAGACAGTTGATGAAAATTTTTAATATATCAGATTTCAACCTTTCAATTGATGAGCAGGTATAAGAGTTGTGCACCACAAAATAATCTTACCATTCTTGTTTGCATCCATTCTAGCACATGTACTAATTTGAGTATTTGGGTGTTCCAACTTTTTCAACGGCGTTTTTGTTATGAATGCATCGGACTTTAAGACTTGGTAAACAGCCAGAGAATTGGCCACTTGGTTCGTTTCTGTTGCCATCTTCTATTCTATGTTGATATATTGTGTGGCCAAATTCTATTCTATGTTGATATATTTTGTTGCCATGTTCTATTCTATATTGATAAATTGTGTTGCTATGTTCTATTCTATGTTGATATATTGTGTTGCCATTTTCTATTCTATATTGATGAATTGTGTTGCCATGTTCTTTTCTATGTTGATATATTGTGTTGCCATTTTCTATTCTATATTGATGAATTGTGTTGCCATGTTCTTTTCTATGTTGATATATTGTGTTGCCATTTTCTATTCTATATTGATGAATTGTGTTGCCATGTTCTATTCTATATTGATAAATTGTGTTGCCATGTTCTATTCTATGTTGATATATTGTGTTGCCATATTCTATTCTAAATTGGTATATTGTGCTGCCATATTCTATTCTATACTGATATATTCTATAGCCATATCCTATTCTGTATTGATGTATCTTGTTACCATGTTCTAGCCTATTGTCGAAAATATAATCTAGTTGATGATGTGATTGAGACTGGTCTTAGGTATGAAATTCTGTCCAATTCATGTCATAACGCTGATTAATGGATCGTTTTCAAATATCAGTTTACATTCCGTCAAAAATTATCAAGTACAGCGGAATAGTTCCTTTAGTACTAGTTTTATAACTTCAAAATTTCCCAATAGATTTCTAATTCGTCTTTACACGGTTTTATACCTTAAGTGTAGCATCTACCGTTTGTAAAATTTATTTGAACTCCAGGAAAATTTTGTCAGAGGTGCATGATGGGGAAAAATCAGTTTCTTCTGATTCACAATCAACGCATTTCATTCCTGAAATATTCTCGGCACCCTTCTTTACTTCGGTATTTTCTGAGATTCAATGTTAGCTAGTCCGTCCTTAATTAACTCTGTCAATTTTTTTTTTTTCAATTTCGGAGCAATCTTTTCCATTGACCACTAATTTCCTCACATTGTAATTAGAAATATCCCATCTGAGCTGTACTCCGTCAGCTCGACTTTTCCGATTCCTGTCATTACTACAATCGTCTGATTAGTTCGTTAAACGATGATTGTTTTTAACACATTGCCTCAATATTGATCTCAGTACGAGTGTGTTGAACTAGTAACACGAATAGAGGAAGGATTATTTTCCGAAAAAATGAGGTGCATTGGAGTGTAAAAATTAAGTTGTAAAATGAGATATTTCATCAGTTGTCTGCCCCAGGAGAAACCTATTGACAAATACCGGCGCGAAGTTTGGGAGAACTGAAATGAAATTTCAAATACGTACTTACAAATAAAATTGATTTGGTCATTCAGTGTATAAAAAAAGCTTGCTTTCAACATCACCGTACTCACTCGTACTCGCCACACGAAAAAAATCTCCCGAATCGAATTAAATGCCAACTTTCCTGAGTAATACTCCCCTCTGAGCTTGGTGTAAAATATGAACTATTCTCGAACATTAGTTTGAATTTCACGCGATAGAGTTAGCCAAAATTTCCGCGTTTTTATCATTCTCTTCATGCACCTCTTCCGTGTGAGATGACTGATAACCAAAGTGTAGCAGCCCAGGCCCCGCCAGTCTGACCTGTATCACTTGCTTCAGCGGACAGGCTACGTACGCGTGCGTACCGTAAAGAAGCGGGCTTGTAAGACCCGAGACCTAAAAATATAGTGAAATATTTTAACTTTCACACTGTAAGAATGTGGTTGTAGGCAGTCATTCGGACTGCCATGACGCTTGCTGTTGAATAACGTTGATGTAAAATCATACACCGCTTTTGAAGACGTCTTGTGAAAGAATTAGAGAACGAATTTATCGGACTGACACACAATGTACCAAGATGGATGTGAACTAATTCTGAAAGAGTGAGATCTATGGCACAAATGGGGGCTTAAGCATAAATAAATTAGCTCATTTATCCTCAAGTCTCGTTACACCTCATATGTCCGTTTAACATCATTCACTCAGTGGAAAAAGTGTTTTGGACGACTCAATATCCGCCAGTGACCAATTCTTTTATGTGCACACACGTGATCTATAAAAAAAGAGGCTCTTGGCAACACGCGACAGAGGTGGACGGTCGCCCACACTCTCTCTTCCATCTTCTCAGAGAAGTGCAGCGAGCTAGCAGTTCTTGCTCAACATTTTTGGGGAATTTTGAGCACACTTTTACTGGCCAGTGTTACAAATCGTTGGCTTGGTGTAAAAAGCGTTGGCTAGACAACAGTTTCGCAAACGAGAGAATGCTCTTGTTCTCCAAACTGGTGTTGGATGAAGCTGTTATGAGAGCATGCTCTCTTTAGTTAAATTGGTATTATATGAACCAGTGTTGTATTGTGTTGTATTCATAGTTGGTATTGCATGGTGCTGTAAAGGGGATATGATCTTGTTCGCTAAACTAGTAAAGGACAAAATGGTGTAGTATGGTGTTGCAATGGAAGAACGTTCTCGTTAGCCAAACGGGTGGGGTATGCATTGGTGTTAAAATGAGTGTATGATCTGGTTTAGTTATTACACTGGTGTAACTGTAAATTCATGTCGCGAGATATATTCATCAGACAAAGTGTTTTCCTAAATTGTAGCTGAGTATGTAATCATGCGGAACATCATTGTTTCCTAGGCAATGTTGTTAAGCTTAAAGTATCAAATTAATTAGTGACCAGCTTCCTATTTTTTTATTCTAACATTTAATTTTGAAAACGATATCTGAACCCTTAGCCAGCCTACACACGGAGCGTTTTTTCGACGAGCGTCATTTACGACTCGCGTCGAAAACGACGGTCAGTTTTAGCTGATTGTGCTAGCAGACGCTGTCCTACACACGGGGCGTCAAGAAGACGACCGTCATTGTGACGCTGAAGCGTCGGGCGTCATCCAGCCAAGTTCAGGCGTTGTTTGCACTGCTCAGTAAGTGGCGGGTGTGCATTTGCTACGAGACCTACAGACGGAGCGTCGCGTTGTAATTTTGTACTCGCTCGTTTTCATTATCATACGACTATTTTGTGTTCGGAAACATTTTAATTTAATTTTTATTTGGTGAAATGTAGATCATATTGCTGAAAACTTCATGTATAGAGACCATATAGAAGTGAATATTATTATCAGTGTATTTATTTATATTGATGAAGCAACCTGTTTTCAGATTTGCATCAAATCATATTCCCAGTCTTTCAGTAGGTTTTATTGCTTGTCTCATATTGATGTCCTCTTTTTCGAACGATGGTTGTAGGTGATTCAGCAGTTCATCATACGAATTTTCGGACATTCGGAAATAGTTGAAAAACTTGTCTAGTTCAGTAAATAGATTGGAGAAATATCTGGTATTAACAGTTAGCAATGGGTGTATCCACTTTCACCTTTTCTTTCTCTTGTAGAGTGTTCGGTACCCTGAGTATGCAATCAAAACATCTGAAATTTCCTCAAGTATTTCCATTCCGACAAATAATACACAAGTCTTTTTTCCTCAACTGCTATCGCTGCACTGCCAACTGAACCGGAAAACAACGCCCCGTGTATAGGTAGCAGCGTCTTTTATGACGCGCGTCGTAAAAGACGCACGTCGAAAAAACGCTTCGTGTGTAGGCAGCTTTATTCTTCAAATTAAAAGAACAGTTTGATAAAAGGGTATCACTGCAAAGGGGTGCAAACATCCAAATATGTTAAAATTATGTTCGAAATTATGTGCCCTTTCCATTAAATTTTATAACCCAAAATTTACCGTAAAAATTCAAATTTTGATCACTTATTTTACCATCAAAATTGATAAAGCCTCTTTCAGTCAATTGCGACGTTTTTTATATGCCGTTTTGAAATATTTGGAGAAAGAAAAACTAACATCCCAAACAAACTTTAGATATGATATAATTTCTCTCGGAGAAAAATAGATACTTAATCCTTACATGGACGAAGAAATGCAGTTCCAGCATTTACCACGAGTGCATATTTTTTATGCTAAAGGCCCCCACCCTCCCTCACCCGCACGCAGCTAAAAGGTCAGAGTTTCTCATCCCGAGCGTTAATAATTCAAATCACTTATCGATAGACGCATCGACATAATGAACGGAAAGTAATTGATGCCCTGTTAAACAAGTTACTTTTGTTTTTCCCTACCAGCTTCTCCCGATCGCCTCTCAAACCTAGTCAATAATAAGGGACTATTTTCAAATTTTCTACCATCGATTTCAAATTGATCATTTTCAGCTCGCTCTATAGCGCTACTAATGAGCGATGCCTGCGAATGTAATTGTCTCTTTCCATATTAGCTCATAAACATAACGGGAATAATGACTGTAGAGTGCCATCGAAATTTGATTTTCTTCAAACTACCAGCAGAATTTTCCAGTATGAGTACATGAGAGAGAACAAGTTAATTTGCGTCAGAATATATTCCTGAACATAAGAATATGTTGTTCTATGTGTTATAGATATGAAGTAGTGTTTCCCTGTTTTAATCTTGTACGTTCATCAAATTTGTCTTCTCCCTCATTTTATCAATTTGTATTCCAAAACTTTTTCCGCTTGAAAATGTTCTTTTCTGCCTTTTCTCTCCTTTTCATCGTGCTTGAGAGATTCAACTTTCCTTACATTTTCTGCGCTTATAAGCAACTCTTTATTGAACTAACTTGGTGTGAAAAAAGTTAAACTTATAACCACAAGTAGGGGATGTGAGTGCCTCTTGCACTTTATAAAATGTGCTGCCCAAACTTCTGAAGAAAGTAGATAAAAATGTAGAAAACAAAAGTTTCACTCACATGGAGAAATTAAAACACAAAACAAGGAAATTTGCTGCTATTTGGCCGTGATGATTGATAAATAGTTCCCATGACTGGAAAAATAGTAAAAGATAATTGTATTTACTGTAAGAAATATCTGGCAACAACAGGAATCTTATGTTTCTTCCAAAATTGTTTTCGTATCAGAACAACGTCCCAAATTTCTGATGGCAAGTAGCTGCTTAAGAGCCTCAAGGCTTTTATATTCGTAAAGTTAACTAAAAAAAGTTACAGTTTGAGGCTCAGATAAATGTAACACTACTTGATACAATCAAACGTCGACGCAGAATTGCTCTTTGGCTCTTAGGACCCAAGCGACTTTTTTTGGATCACGTTGTTGTCCAAATCAAGCAAGACTGTCTCTTCACTGACCTACTTCTGAATAATTCAAATCATTTTAATTTTTCTAAAAATGTCGCGTGCATGTAAAAATATCTGGCGTTTGCAAGTTTGTTCTGTGTGGATAACTTTGAAGCAGACGAGTAATTGATGCACGTCTTGCTGCGAAGAGTATCGGAAAAAGTATGAGAATAATTTCGATAAACCTACTCGCACGAAAACGATTTAGATGCTTGGCATCCAAGTCTTCGGATGTGCATTTTTCGTACAGACGAGTCTCTAGGGAAGTGTGGATCACCTAAAAGTCATCAGTGTTCGACTCTACTGGAGAAAATATAAACAACGAACGGCTGTTTCGATCGCATGTGAAGGCATTATTTTAAAATTCACGCAATTGTTTGCAGCGACCAAGCGCATTCAATTTATTTTTAAAAACTTGTGAATGAGATGACTGGACGCGTTCGATATTTGTTCATGTTGTTCTCTTCATTTTTAATTACAACGCCGAAGCAACGCAGTGGGTGTAAGCCTCGCACCTAATTTGAAGTGTGTTCATTTTCAAGACAAATTAAATGACCTCGTATAACATTACTGCGTTATAGCAAAATTTTTTTGAATGGAACCAAATAAAAATCCGTTATCTTAACTTCTAGTTTACAATTAAGGAACGTGACCTACCAAAAATAAATTTATTTGAAAAAATTCTTTATACAACTAGAGAACACGCACGTGTTTGGTGCTGATTTGAACTTTTCTAAACTAAGATCCAGTCTTGCCTTCGCATACTTCAACACTCAAATGCCAAGTGAAGTCACTCACCTTTGCAGCCTTCGGTCATTTTTTTTCTTCTCCTAAGTGTATTACGTTGCTGAAGCTCACCAGAAAGCTCCCTGTAGAGCTGCATTGCTGAATCTAAATGTCAAGCGCCCGCTGCTAGTTCTACAGATGCCATCTGTTGTTTTTTTGCAGGTGCTATAAAACTCAATTCTACTCCAGCTTTTGTTCGGCAGCCGAAGTACGAAATGGAACTCGTTTCATCTCGAGAGGGTGAAGTTTTAATAAGAGCGCCCAGTTGGCTTCACATGGACGTCCTTTTGAATTTCTGCAGCATGCTGGCTACGAATAAGGTGGTGTTGCTCTCTTCATTTTGTTATACCGCTATCAAAAAGACGGTATTTTAAGCTAGGGCAATAATTCATGTCTGAACACTAATTCAAAAAACATTTCAAACGTGTGGTCTTACTTCTATCACTAACTTTCTTTTTGCATACAACAAGATCGGAAGATATGTTAATCAATGTGAATAAACTGCCGTCAAAAAGAACAAAAATTTGCGCTCACTTTGATGTGTTCAGATGTTCAGTTTACAGGATTTCAAAAGCGATGGACAAGGCAACTGACCCAACAAACAAGCGAGCAGGCAACCAATTCTGTATCATCATAAGGGAGATTCTTTTTTCCGTTAAAGTTTGAAATACACGAGTCTCAGTTTCACTTTCTCCATCGTGCACCTGTATTATTCAATATCGCTAGCTTACAAATGCTTTTTTCGGTCATCTTCGAAAGAATTATTCACAAATTTTTTCGATCAAAACCCAGCAGAGTAAAAAATCGACCGAGTTTAAGAGGTTGCCAACAATATCTTGGGGCTAAACGAACGCTCGAAAATCTTGTTTTTAAAAGTTTTTGTTCGGATAAACTGGTTTGCTTGGCTCACCTGCAAAACCAAGCCCTGCATAACTAAGCAAGTTTTTACAATTTAGGTCTTTTCTATATTTCTCTACTTAAATAATTTCTTAAACTTAAACATTCTACAAGAATAAACTGTACCTCACTTCCTCGTTTATTTTACGAGATGCTTACGAGTCCTTCAGGAAAATCGGCTGCATTTTGTTAAAAAAAGTCTTTTTTTAGCAGCCGCTATGAAACCACGTACCGTTTTGTCTACGTATGTAAATAGCTTACAGAAATTTGCATCTGTTCTTGAAGCGTGAGAAATAATTTCAAATCTACTCATGTTTTTTATTGTGATAAATTATAGCCATTATTAAGCTTTGCCAGTTGTATTATTGAGTTAAACGAGGAGTAGAACGTAAAACACATTTTTAGGTTTGTTAAACAGAAGCCGTTTTATGAGAGTAAATTAATTCTTTGGTGAACAACTCAGGATGCATTTTTAGTGACAGCTAAATGTACTCGTACTATGTAGATACTTAAATTACACTTTATTTTGATGCTGTGCAACATTTTTGTGTAGGTTGCGCGTAATTCTAATCTGTGATGTTTGATTCTATGTTTTCTCCGTATTATTGGATATAAATCATGAAATCATGAATAACCCTCTGATGCTCATGAAAATTATGACAATTATCTCATATAATCTGCTTCTGATGTTTTGTATGAGAAGAAACGTAGCCTTTTCGCATCAGTTCAAAAGCCAGCGGAGTGACTTGATTTGGTAAATATCTCAAGATGTTGATCTCTTACTCCTGTGTATTGTTTAGGCTGAAATACAGACCTCCATTTTCTCCAGTCCTTACTGGCATGTTGCTGTTCCTGAGGCCTTCAGCAAGTTTTTCATTCAGGTCTATTTCTTCTAGCCCATCAGTGTTTTTTTCGGCCAAGCCATTCGCTTTTGCCTTCTCTTTCTCCAAGGCTAGTTCTTCCTTAATGATATCAGCAATGTTAAAGGAGACTCCCCCTTGGTCATCTTTTTGAACAAATTCTGGGAGTCCATCATCACCGTGGATGCTTTCATACATCTGCTCGAAATGTTCTTCCAAATTCTTCAAATTGAAGAACGCCCCGGGATTTTTCTTGGCTCCGTGCTGATCGTTCGTTCCCTCGGCAGCAGAGACAGGAAGGTGCTTTTCAAAGAGCCTCTTAAACGCATCTCGTAGGTTGAAAGTAAGTCCGAGCTTGTCCTCGGTCTTGACTTCATCGATAATTTCTGCAAGGCGTTCCTCTGCCTCGTCCGTCAGATCGGCATCCTGGTCAAAGTGCTCAAAAAGTTTGCTCAGGAGGTGTTTGGGATCAGAAGCCGAAGGGACGTGGTCCTCAGGCTCTTCTGGGGCTATAGCGTCTTCACGAGGCTCACTGCGCTCCAGAGATTTGAGGTACATGGGCATGAGAGCTGCTTCTAAGTTTTGGCCCCTCCCAGCGTTTTCCTGAAAATCAAAAACATTATCTCTCATTACAGAGCGCCTGAAATCAAACTTTAATTCAACTTGATGTACGCTTCCTAGATAGATGTGCGCTTCGTAAATTTGTACGATGAACAATGGATGACACGGCAACATACATAGGTGCTTTTGAAATTTAAACTCTGAATTCATTCATGTACCACATACAAACTACACCCACACACCTTTTTCCAAAGGTCACTGTCTTTGAGGTGAATCAAGAGAGAATCATCCGAGCCGAGAATTGACATCGGAAGACCCAAGTCCAGGTGTTTGGCAGGAGCATTTCTAAGGGATGGCCAATACGGTGGGTTCTGGCGGCCGATCAGATGGCGAAAATTGTACAAAGGGTTTTGGTTCCTCAGGTACGGAAGGCGACCGGTAGCTTTGGCTCGAGGATCGTACTGCTGGCTTCTGGTGGAAGACACAAGCGCCAACAGCAGCACGATTGCACCTCTCAACTGCCCAGAGAAAAACACTTAATTGAATAATTGAGTTTAGAAGGGAATTCACATGTGGAGTTAAAGAAACTAAATTAACAAATATCAGAATAATTTTTTTTTTAAGAACAACTGCAATGTTTACACTAAAATGACCACTGCTGTAGTTTGTTGTTTTACCATTATATTTTAGAGAGAATTTTCATCAGAAATATTAAGCGCTGGTTGACACATTCTTCTCACCACAATTACAATACTTTACCTCTGTTAATTAAGAGAAAAACAGGACTCATTTGGATGATAGAATTTAGCAGTGAATTCAAATGTGTAGTTGATGAAACTAAATCAACAAATATCGGAAAAAGCATTGAAGTTATTAAAATGAATTCAATGGTTGCACTGAAATAACCATCGCTGCAGTGTATTGTTTTACAATCATATTATAGAGAAAGTTTTCGTTAGAAACATTAATCGCTGGTTCAAAGATTCTTCTCACTACAAGTACTTAACCTCTGTTGATTAAGTCACCGTATCATGCTCATAGAGCAGGAAAATATCGCTAACAATCACCCAAAATTTTGTAATCAGCTCGCTCATCCTGCCCAATTACCGGTCAAGTCTTCAATCACGTCGGTCTGAATTTAAAACCAGAGGACTGTGAAGCCCACACAAACTGCTCTCACGCGGAACCTACAAGAACGGAGAGGACTGTTTTTACAGCAAACAGAATTTTCCTTAATATAAAGCACGAGAAGCATCAGCTTCTACCTACTTAACCTCTTTAAATTAACTAGCTCTCTCTCTCGACGCTTACTAGCTCTCTCGAAAAGCCCAGGTATACTCCTATGCAGCTAACGGTTAGAATTTAATCTCCAAACCAGCAGGTTTTCCATAATTTTGCTTCAAATACTCAACATTACCTCGTCGTTCCCAGCACTAGAACTCAAATTTATTATACTCTAGAGTTAAAAACGCATCAAGTCAGCAGTTGAGTATGAAAATACATGTTTCAAAATTGTCCTGTTCATACTTGAAGTGTAGAAGTATGTACTGCACTCGAATAACGTAGTCTGATTTCAAAATGTGTTTCAGGATGTAGCTGGACTAGTTATCGGCATATCATCAGTGCAAAGTTGGAAAAACTAATAAAAATTAAAGAATCATTAAACTATTTTTCATGTTAGAATTTCACGCAGTATTAAAAGAACGTTTCTACAATCATCCATCCCGATTAAAATAATGCTTCTATAAACATTTTAGCTTTTTTGTATGACAAGAAGGCAACATTTGTTCACACACGATATTCTGATGTCAATCTTGTATTAAAATGACTACCACAGTCAAGGACAGCGTCTTGGGCAAACAATTCGACGAAATCACACTGAATCTTTAACGGAATCCCCTGAGAAAGACCTTCTCTATTCTTCGAACATGCACTCGCTAATTCAAACAGCACGCACACAAAGCACCATTCATTTTCTCGAGGGTCAAGAACTGCGGCTGGAAAAGCGCGTTTCTTTCCGTAATTTAAGAGCCGCGTTTGAATGGAATTGTTTTGGCTCGCAATTCATCGAACAGGTCTCGAGTTCCTGGCCAAAACGGGTTTCCCGGCGCGGTCTGTGACCATGCTGGGATGCCTTGTAAAGATGGACTCGCTTGTTAATCGTGCACATGTACCTTCGGCCGTCTTGCCCGGCGTGTTCCAAAAACTTCGAACAGTTTCGAAATATAAAGTTTTTCAAGACGATGATCTCATAGCAGTTGAGGTCGAGGCTTGAGAATGCATATAATAGCTCAGGAGTGTGTTGCAGGCTGGAGGAGGATGCGCTCCATACCTGACTTGCGACATGCCAGTATCGCGTCCACTACTTTTAATATTGGTTAGACGTTTGCAGAACGTGTAGCTTGAGATTCTCTGTACTAAAACCAGGAAACTGTTTTTCATGTTTCCAAAAGATAAATTCTTTTAACTGAAAATCAAGGTGGTCAAATACAACAAAAATAGTAATGAAAAATTAGTCGAATAGTGAACAGTTTAGATGTTCGATTTTTAGACCCACGCAGCGGATAGAAATGTTCGCTCATTAATATTCCTTCGAGATAATTGAAGGTGGTTGTTCTTCATAATGACACGTTCGATGGCGCCAATTGAGAGAAAAACTATTAACAAGCTCGTACTACAGCTCGGGAGCAAATTGCATTCTGAGAAATGGTTGCTGAAAGCCTGCATTTAGTAGGAGCATCTTTCTTCTTTTTAGATTTTATAATAGCAGTTCTGCTAATACAGTTCCTAGAAGAAATAGTCAACGTCCACATGTTCTGGGAACGTAGGACCTCAAGCATAAATACACTGCAGGCCTGCGTTAGCTGCTTCTCATGGCACACAAAGACTGGTCAAATTTAAGGAACCAGTTTTATCCTGCTCAACTGTACTACTACTCCAAGGTGACATAAACAGGAAAAATTGAGCTTGTGTCGCCAGCTCAAGTTAATTTAAGCCATACAGTACAAACCGAAACTTGTTAGTTGAATCAGACGAAAACGTTGTCGAAACCTCTCTTACCTAAATAATGGGATAGATCACGTCACTCACCTGATACATCCCGACGGCTATGTTAGGGATATCGTCCTCTGTGGTGCACAAACCGGGATTCCTTTATCTGCGAAAACCGAATTTTGTCTCATGATTTTTCAGCTGTTACATTTTAGCCAATGCATGCTACCCATGTTTTACCTTCTACGAATAAAAATTACTCGTACATAGCGATGAGTTTATTTCAAAAGTTCAAGTGTGTTTGAGAGAACAGATAAAAAGTCCTCGATTTTACTCACGGTATGACCTATGAATATTATGTCAACAAACTGTCCTCTTTATAGTACACCCTGCATGTCTTTCACTTTTTGAAATAAAGGTTAAATGTGAGCTCCAATTTGCTAACTATCCCAAATTATTCTAAAGGGTTTTGTTATCTTGTCAGAAATCGTACAGTTAAAACATAAGTGAAAATGAGTTACCCAATTCCACAGCAGCACTTGACACTCGAAAAGGAGAATAATTTTTTTGCCTTTCGGGATTTTTACAGCTGATGATGTGGCAAGGCCAGATACGTTTTAGAAAACTGATATTATTCAAATTTTAAAATGATATACTGAGTGAATTGTTTCACCCTAACATTTTTAGAGAACACAAGAGTAAGAGAGATACGTACTGCGAGCGGAAGGTCCAGACGAGAAGTGGAGCAGGTCGAGAGCCCAATGTTCATTTCAGGCGACCGGGACACGTGGCCTGAACTTGATCGCGTAATTGAGAGGTGTTTGGTGGGCCGTGCTAACGCAGTACAATGCTCGAATGACTGAACATTTGCAATGAAAACCTCGTTGTGTTTAATCGGTATTGTGTGCATTTGTTTTAAGAGTAAGGTGTTAAAATACAGGGAGATGAAATGCTTTCCTTAGCGTATACGTTCTGCAAACACTGTTTCGTTTAATTATAGCTGCTTGAAAATAAAAAATTTAATGCGGAAATAAATCATGAGAAAAAAATATCCCAGCATGTGCTCTGAACCATGTAGTAATATTTTAAAATGAACCATTTCTACGCTGGAAGGAAATCCAAATAAATCAAGTGATTGCTCAAATTCCTCATTCATTTTGAACACCGCAAAGCTTTCAAATTGAGTGCTCATCTATTCATTTTATTGAGGGAAGAATCATGTTAAGATGATCAAAAGTTGAAGTTCATAAAACCTCTGCATCTGAAATAAGCTCATTGCGAAAATCGTTCAATTTATTTACGATCTATTATCTAGATTACTTATTTTTAACACTCAAACGGTCAACATACGAAATCAAGCGTCGATACACGATCCTGAAGCTAAGATATTCAGAATGAATAAAATCAGCGAGACTACGAGGCTGTAGCAAAGGCTACGTGAAAATTTTGCGAGCGAAACGGCAGTCAAATCAATGAATAAGTAATCATTGTTTATGTGAGTACCACTACTTAGCGCTTAAAATCCACAACGCTTTGTGAACTTTAATATTGTGAAATGTATTGTCAACGAAGATTTTATGATACAGAGACGAATGTTTTCATGATACCAAATGAAATAGGTTACTTGATATTCTTAATCTGATGCTACAATTTAAACTAAAATGAGAGTGTGATACAGAGACAAATGTTATCATGATACCAAATGAGATAGGTTACTTGAAATTCTCAATCTGCTGCTACAATTTAAAGTAAAATGAGATTTCCCTATTACAAGAAACACACCGTATTGCCATCTCGCTAGCTTATCAACGTTTTTTGCGTGAATTTTTGGCCAAAACTGTGGATTTTTCTTTATTTAATTCGTGAATATCTACTTTCCACGCGTAATTGACGAAAATTGATAACTAAAAAGTATTTACTTGAATCATTTGTCCTCAGTTAGACACTTAGTTTGTGCTCAGTTGGACACTTAGTTTGTGCTCAGTTGGACACTAGTTTGTGCTCAGTTGGACACCTAGTTTGTGCTCAGTTGGACACCTAGTTTGTGCTCAGTTGGACACCTAGTTTGTGCTCAGTTGGACACCTAGTTTGTGCTCAGTTGGACACCTAGTTTGTGCTCAGTTGGACACCTAGTTTGAAAGATCAACTAGTATAGTGTTGACTATGGTTAAATTTATAAATAAAAAAATCTTTTTGAAGCGTCGTTATTATGAGACAACGGGAATTTACTAATTTATTAATTTAAATGCGACAAAAAAAATTCAATTTTAAATTTCATTCATCATTCATACATTCACTACAGTATCAAATTTCAAAAAGAATTCATCACAATTCATTCATTACAACATCAAATTCCAAAGAATTCATCACAATTCATTGATTACAACATCAAATTCCAAAGAATTCATCACAATTCATTCATTACAACATCAAATTCCAAAGAATTCATCACAATTCATTCATTACAACATCAAATTCCAAAGAATTCATCACAATTCATTCATTACAACATCAAATTCCAAAAAATTCATCACAATTCATTCATTACAACATCAAATTCCAAAAAATTCATCATAATTCATTCATTACAATCTCAAATTTCTCGTATTTATATGCCTTGTCTAAATCAGATTAAGCCAGCGAAGGGAACTTATTTTTTCGTTGACTTTCTCTTAATCATTTTTGTTTCGAAAATTAACATGGGTATTACGATACTCATTTGGGATTAAGGGGCTTAGATATTTAAAAATTTTAAGAGATAAGATTTTTAAAATTTTAAGAGAGAAGATATTTTAAAAACCGATGATGTACATTTCTTGTATCAACGTTATTGGAAATAGACTGTTTTTCTTTTCTTCTTTTTTTCCTGACAACGAATTTAAAATTAACCTTATTAAGCAATGTACGTTTCATTGAAGATTTCTAGCGTGTGTGCATAAACTAGAAATGTGTGTATGTGTGTGCGCACATACTAGAATCCAAAAGCTCCTAACATGGAATTGTGTCATCCATTCCCACATCTTTCTACCTATTAACACCACATCATTTATGCATGCGTTGATGTGCAGGGCAAACCGATTTGATGATAATGGAAATGTTACACTTTTCGGTATGATAAACTCAGGGCAGTCCTGACATTATCTATTCAGTGGCTTGTGTCATTTTAATTCGGTGGCACTTCCTGAACTTTGAAAACATTTCCCGGTCATTGAGGGCACCTCCCTCCGATTGTTTTTGTTCTTTGTTCTCTTGTTCATTACAGCGTGGCTGAGTAATAGCATACACACACGCACCCCCACACAGACACATGTACACACCGACACACAAGCAGACACACAAGCATACACACACACACACAGCCTGCAACGCCCCTTGTCGGGTTGCAGCCATGTTAACCCAACGACGCGTTCAGCGCTGCCAAAAACAATCAGTGACTCTCGTATGGTTTTGAACTCTTTATAGTGATTACGTTTACGAAAACACTGTTATCTTCAGAATTTTAAAAGTGTATGGACTCTAAGTGTAGACACCCCTCTAAACACAAGAAATAATGTTTTTTACCTCTTGATAGTTACAAGCATTTACAAAAACACTGTTATTTTCTGAGATTTGAAAATAGTACGGAATATGTGTTGTTCAGCTCGTAGTACACAGCATTGTTTGGTGTCAATTGCGATGTTTGTCTTGTCTTATGCGTGTATTTTTATGAGCTAAAGAGGCTTTTTGCCTCGGCTTTGTAACGTTTTCAATTGCGATGTTTGTCTTGTCTTATGCGTGTATTTTTATGAGCTAAAGAGTCTTTTAGCCTCGGCTTTGTAACGTTTTCAATTCGGGGTTTGTCTTGTCTTATGCGTGTATTTTTATGAGCTAAAGAATCTTTTTGCCTCGGCTTTGTAACGTTTTCAATTGCGATGTTTGTCTTGTCTTATGCGTGTATTTTTATGAGCTAAAGAGTCTTTTTGCCTCGGCTTTATAACGTTTTCAATTCGGGTGTTTGTCTTGTCTTATGCGTGTACTTTTATGAGCTTAAGACCCTTGTTGCCTCGACATCGTAACGGTACTCTAAAGTATTGACACTGTTTGAGTAATCGCAAAGTTCATTAATTTTCCCCACTGTTTTACATACCCTAAAACATACAGCTCTAGGGATTGGGTACAAGTGAAGCCAGTTTACTTATTATGTGGGCTCAAATTCTTGAAACTCTGAACATGTATTACGTAATTCTGAAGGCCTTTTGTTACTCTACAACGTTTGATATATGTGCAACACTAAATTTTCTACGATTTTCTATACGATCCTGAGACCAGTATGTAAATAAAGTCAGAATTTTAAAGTATTGTTTAGGAAACATAACTTACCATTATGGTTCCACAAGTTCTCAGAATTCCAAAAATTTGAATACCGAATCAGTATCGTAAAGAAAGACAGACATATCTAATTTAGTTTTGTGAAAATAAAAGCTTTTTTCCTGAAAATTTGCAATACTTCATCAATATTCAGTGGTAGAGTTGTTTTAAAGAACTAGTTAACACGTAGCCTGTACTGTGAATGGAACTTGAAGTCTCGCCTCACCATCTATTTCGTCTTGATTGATGGTTAAAAGCTTTTATTATTTGCCATCAGTTTCCAATATCTAACCACAAGATGTGAAAGAGAGCTTTCAAAGTGGTGAGATATAGTAATTTAGTTTCAGTGAGGTCTATCCTCACAATTAAAGTTGCTTCAGAAAGTCTTCAACGAGATGATTTCTCAACAAAGTTTGATTACTTCCTGCAGTGAATTTTCCCTAGAAAATCAAATAATGTCTGAGAGCAACTAGAGCAACTAGAGCAACTCAGCGCCATTATGTTTTTTCGCGGAATTTTCTTTACTCAAATATCATGAAAAAGCTCTGACTAACAGAATTATTAAAAAAATTATTAGAGGTTATCTATAATAATTTGGGCATTCTTTACAAATTATTCTACAAATAATTCTGCTTTAATCATTTAAAGGTTAATTGAAGGGTTCACATGACGCCGATTAAATTGTCTCGCAACTAGAATAAGCACTTAGTGATAAATGGGCAATTTGTCATTCACAACCAACATTGAATAAAAATATTAACTTTTTATAAGTTTTCACAGGAGGCCCAAAAGATTTCTCCATCATGAGTCAATTTTGAGCAGATTATAAATTTCCCAGCTTGGACTCGTTAATTTCTCACATATAAAATGAATTTAGGGAGTCTTAGTAAGCAAATTTATCACAAATCAGATTCATTTAAATATTGCTAATCCCAATGCGCAAACTCGTGAGCAAATTATTTTATTATTGGGTGTAGTATAATTGATATAATAAATCATCTCGATGTTTTGCTTCATTCGGCTGAAGTTGTTAACAAACCTTGTCGCGCGAGTGAAGACAAAAAAGAGAAGGTTTTCACTAACGGTTTCCAAATTGTACGAGTGTCCTTGCTTGTGGCTGGCTCGTACTTTTTGTTTCCTGCGAAACATATTATAAAATAAAATATTGGAACATGTGGAAACTCTGAAAAATTTAAGAATAACATTCTGTAAATTTAATTAATTTATATCGAGGCTAAAATTTTTGTGAATTACATACATAAGGAGGAAGCTCCCTGCATGCACAGTGCTGGAGAAACATATAATTAATGTTATTTTGTTCTTGTAAACATATTTATGATCATAACCTTCTGTTTTGATAAAAAAACATTTCATATACGTAATACGAAGGCTGGGGAAATACCGCTCGAAAAACAGTTCGGAAGTTAAATGAAAAATTCGATTAATCTCAAAATGGCACGAACGAAGGTTATAATTCCACACTGACTCCATTCCTTAAATAAAAACATAATTTTCCGGCAATTTTGTTTCGTAGAATACAAGGGCTTTGAATTGTAACAAGGTCACTTCATTTACTCGCCAAATTTTTGAATACGTGAAATTACTGGGTGGGTGATAACAAAAACTTTTATTTTATGAGCATTTTTACCAACTCCATTTTGCACATTCGCTTTCGATTAATGAGTAGTTTAAATATGAGGTAAAAAATAGTGGTGAAAATTTATTTTTCAAAAACTTCAATTGGTAAAAAATTAACATTGTTCTGTAACCATTCGTGTCGTATAAAATTGTTTTTGGACTCTTGAATGCCTTTATGTAACATCAATTATATAACATCAATTAAAATTAAAATGATATAACAACAATTTAAATAACATCAAAAAAATATTCAACAACCTCGCATACCTCTGCGTAGGATGCACCTCAACGCGCAGTTTTTCCTCACTCACTTCATCATATCGTAAATGTTCGCATCAGAAAATGAAAAACAGTTTACTAGCGTACATTTCAGCGTATTTTAAATAAATTCCAATGATAACACACAGAACTTGATGAAAACCATAATCATTTTGATGACTAAATCAGATCATCCAAAAGCTTCCCATTCCAAATTCCAGTTTTAAGGATTAAACTAAAACATAATACTTCAATGTTTTCTATGAAATTTTCTACGGAAAAAAACGGCATGAAAATATGTCTCCTTTAATAGGGAAGCTATAACAATCGAGCGTCCTTGGCTTGCGTGTAGCAACCAACATCTTTTGGGATGATCAAGGCAGTTTGTCCGTCAATACCCAACAATTTAAAAGGATGAGGCGGCATGTAGTGAAGATGAGTCTTACCCCACACAATATCAGGTGCCGTAGAATATTCAACATTATCGTGAATCAACAATTAGAAAACATATCAGAGACTCACTGACGTGATGTAAATTAGAGCTTTTTAGATTTTGTTTCTAAATCGCACAATCATGGGCAGATTGAATGGTGCGTGATAACGATAATGTGTAATTTTAGGTAGCGCACAATAATCAATATAATCGTAAACGAACAATAAGAAATCATATTAGGGATTTACTATCGAGCTGTGAATTAAAGCTTATTAGATTTCGTCTCTCAATCGAAAAATCATGTGCAGATTGAAGAATGGGTGATAACGATCGCCTGTAACTTAACCCAAAGTGTCCAGCCTTGTTCCCTTTTAGACTTTTTGGAAGTGACCGCGGGCAAAGCCCTATACGTAACAACCTCGCCAAGATCGGTAGCGCCAAGAAGAGAACAGTGTCTTTTTAGACCACTTTTGTCGCTCTATTTTTGATCCCTCTTTGAAAATTTAATGCCCTAAAAAAACTTTATTGCCTGCATTTTTCGTGTAGTTGCGACAAAGACATGGAATCAGGTTCATTTTATGCGGTGTAATTTGGGAGCTGGAGGAATATATTATAGGCTTTAAGGCCCTAAATTCGAGAGACATGTACAAGTTCTATCATTCGGTAGCAGCTTACATGTACACTAAAAAAGAACGCCAAAAAGAGCACCATGTGCACCGAAGTGGAAAGTATTCACTAATTTAATTTTTTCTCTGGAGAAAATTACCAAATGTGACCCAGATAAGTGGTGCACTTGCCAGGCATGTACCCGAACTGTAACTTATTCTAAATTACAAAACCTCGTTGTAGAACAATAATAACACTACGTGTTGGTTCGTTACCACTTGTAATCTTCAAAAGTACGATTTTTATTCGTACCACATGAGTCTGGTAAATGTTGATGTAGCTTTGCTGCCATCGTCAAGAGGCGACTTTAGATAACGAAAATTCTCAATAGAAGCAAAGTAAAGAAATAAGTCTTGGAGAAATGCTTCTTTAAAAACTGCCTTCTCTCAATTCTTTGAGTCCACGTTCAAAAACTATTTTCTTAATGAATAATGAGTGCAATTAGTCTGTGACGCAGCGTGCAATTTTTAGTCATAAGAACTTTCATCTTGCAGATGAATATAATTTACTCTAAGTTTTAGTCAATAATCATGCCACAATCATTTTTGTTTCCTTCTCTGGTGTTAAAGTTCAGACCAGCAAATTCTCAAAATTTAAGGCGTATGAATTTAGCATTGAGCTATCGTGTGGCTAACTAAAATGTACCCTTTTTTGACACATTACCACGCCAAGGAAAATTGAGTTCACGGATATTTGGAAACACGTACATTGTAAGACCAAATGTAGACTTTGTTTATGGATTCCTCTAAGCCTTTTTTACGCCCCTACAGTAATGTTCTATGATGATCAATGCATTGAAAATAAAGGCAAACTTCGGCCGAGTTATTCTATTAGCGCCTGCGTGTTCGATGAATTTATTTATTCTAAATCTATCATATTTGTTTCCCAGAGATTTCTCCTTCCGTGTTCAATGAGTTTATTCATTCTAAATATATTTGTTTCCCAGAAATTTCTCCATTCATTTTTCAATAAGTTTATTCACTCTAAATCTATTTGTTTACCAGAGATTTCTCCCTTCTTTTTCAATGAGTTTATTTATCCTAAATTATATATATGCCAGAGCTTTCTCCCTCACAGAGGAGGGATATATCCACACTTGAGTCGCACTTACGCAGGGATCAAAAAAGAATTCATTCACATATCTTCATATTACATTACTCTTTATTTAAATGTCTAATTCAGCCAATAATCTAACGGCTTACATAACATAAGAACAAAGATTAACACATCTGAAATCCATACAAAATCTGCATTTGAATGCATTTTTCAAAATACAGACGCTGCCTTCAGTGAATCTGAAATAAATACATCCATTTTCCAAAAACAGACGATCAGTTATGAAAAGACCACCCAAATCCTTTAAAACTGACACTGATATTGAACGATTAAAACTTCCCTACATAAATACGAATATGTCTCGTGCTCCCTACATAAATACGAATATGTCTCGTGTTCCCTTCATAAATACGAATATGTCTCGTGTTCCCCACATAAATACGAATATGTCTCGTGTTCCCCACATAAATACGAGTATGTCTCGTGTTCCCTACATAAATACGAATATGTCTCGTGCTCCCTACATAAATACGAATATGTCTCGTGTTCCCCACATAAATACGAATATGTCTCGTGTTCCCTACATAAATACGAATATGTCTCGTGCTCCCTACATAAATACGAATATGTCTCGGGTTCCACACATAAATACGAATATGTCTCGTGTTCCCTACATAAATACGAATATGTCTCGTGCTCCCTACATAAATACGAATATGTCTCGTGTTCTCTACATAAATACAAATGTGCCCTGTTGTTCCCACATAAATACGAACATGCCTCGTGTTCCCTACATGAAAACGAATATGCCTCATGTTCACTACATGAATACGACTTGGCCTCATATTCCCCACAGGATTACGAATTTGTCTCGTATTCTCGCCAGGGAATAGAAGGCAACCAGCAGCTCTGTCAAGGCTGCAAGACACGTGGCCTTCGTAACCACCGCCGCCGCTTCCAGCCCGCGCTGCTCGCTCCCGCGTCCATCCTGCGACCTTGTCATTGGCTGCAGCTTAGAAAAAACTTACCGTTTGTTGATCGTGCCATGTTCTCTCGAGATCGTAGTTCACAGAAAAAAAAAATCTCGATGATGCATTTTACCGTTAATGAGAGCTGGATCACACCAGATGTGTGCGGTATGTAGGATGAATGGGCACATGGGAAAAGACATGTTTACATTGTAAGTAGAACGCGTGCTCTGCATGAGTCGAAATTGTGAGTGCATTCAGAGACTAGGTTTTTGAAATAAATTTGATTTTTATTTCCGATTAAGATGACCTATGTCGTAAATCTATCTCACTCTCTGTACTCGTGCAGTAAACATAATAGTTTCTAAATCGTGGATTACCACAGATGAATAAAAAATTTTTTTTTAAATAAAAAATGGCTAAATGTACTGTATGCCCTTGGGCTCATGAGCATGCAAAAACGATCCTTGAGCCTGAACCCGAAAAAAAATCTGTAACTGAAGCAATACAACGATCTTGATTCAACACGTGCTTTATTTTGGAATTTATAAAGGTTACGCGCTCTATTTGGAACTTGATATAAGTTTCTATTTTGATTCAACACGTTCTTTAATATCAAATTGATGATGATTGTCACCTTGATTCAACACGGGCTTTATTTTGAAATTGAAACAGGTTATCATCTTGATTCAACACGTGTTTTTTTTAATTTAGCCAGGTTCATATCTTGATCACAGGCTTCATTTTGAAACTATAAAGGTAATCATCTTTATCCAGTATTTCCAATTTTGAAATTGAAAGAGAGCGTCAGACTGCGCAGCGCTAGCAATAACCCCAGGGAATGATGAATGCAACAAGAGCTATATGACAATATTTGAAGCATTTCCAGGGGCAAGAATATTGTCGGTCTCGATGGTTTTAGCATCAGAATTTCGAAACAGTGGTCTGCAAAATTATTTGATCCTTGGAATTTTTTACAGTTTCTCAAATAATAAACGTTAGTTTCGCATGAAATATGATATGCACATTCTAACGAACATAGCTGAGAAAGAATGAAGCTCTTTTACATTGAACTTAAGATGGACAGCAATCTCCCCTGAGTCACTACAACATGAATAGGCGTTTCATTCTTCATTGTTCCTTTTCTCTGTTTATTCAACTTTACTTCGTTCCGAAGTTTTTCCTGAGGAATGATTTCTTCTGGAAAATTCATCTTCACCTAGTACGAAACTAACCAAAACTAAATCGAATTAATGCATTGTGAGTGAACAAACCTCACCGACGCCTCCGTTAGTTCCTTAGAAATTGAACATCTATTTGGACATAAAAAGAAAAAATTTCCCACTAAGTCATTCTATCAAAAACAGCAGGAACAAAACCACGATGCAAACTGTCTTTCAAATTTCCGATTTCCCTTGCGCTTTAAAATGCTCGCCCTACAGTTGAACGAAAAGTTCAGACCATACTCTGATAAATTTAATTTTCGCTTCGAAACTCCGTAATTGTCCAAATCAAGCACCTCAAAAATTCCAATGTTCAAGCACAATGGGACTCAAAAAAACAGTCCGCAACAAAATATATGCGTGGAATATTCGACGGGACTTTGTATATATTTTCTGCAGTGACTTCATGCAAATGAGAGGAGGAGACGAAAACAATAAGAACGAGAAGAAAAATTGTTTCCTCATGAAAAAATACCTTTCTTAAGGTTTCTTTATGTCACAAATCTTTTCCCATATGATGTTCATTTAGTATAAGCCTTATTTTGAATATGAATGAGCGCATAAAATTAGTACACTAGCCTCCGAGCTGTTATCTCTTCTTGATAAATGAAGGAGACTCACCATAAACATTTTCTAATTAGCTTCTTACAAAGCCTCATACATCAGCAAACTTCTGCGCAGCTGTACGCTTGGCCTTCATAGAATAAAGAAAAAGGACTCGCTTGCTTGACGGCCTCACAAGCTTCTCACATCAACCAGTCACTTCCATGTCCCACATCAACCAGTCACTTCCATGTCCCACATCAACCAGTCACTTCCATGTCCCACATCAACCAGTCACTTCCATGTCCCACATCAACCAGTCACTTCCATGTCCCACATCAAAAGTGACTTCCATGTCCCACATCAACCAGTGACTTCCATGTCCCACATCAACCAGTGACTTCCATGTCCCACATCCACCAGTTACTTCCATGTCCCACATCAACCAGTGACTTCCATGTCCCACATCCACCAGTTACTTCCATGTCCCACATCAACCAGTCACCTCCACGTCCCACATCAAAGCAGCCACTTCCAAGTCTCACATCAGGTAGCTGGCTCTCAAGCCAAGAAAGCATGTGTCTCATTGCGACTTGAAGCTCAGTCCTGAAAATCGCGTCTGTTTGTTCAGGAACAAGTTTGTCTCTGAGATCCGCCTCGAGAACCTGAAAAATTTAATCTTGAGTTTTGTGTGCCGTTTAAGGCGTAATAAAACGACTGTGGCAAAGAAACAAAGAAAATTACCCAAGTGCTAGCCAATAACACGAGGCTAAATTGAGGTTACTCGCTCTGACTCCAGACTATCACAGAGACGTCGACCCGGATCTTCTCTCAAAGGAGCGAGTGTCAGCTATTGTGACAATTTATACAGTACAGAAGTAAATATACGCAAGCGAGCGCTGCCGTAAGTCTGCTACTGTGACAATTTTTACAGTACATACGTAAATAAAAATAAACATGCACATTCCTCCTCCGGTAATTGCTGCACAGCTGATCATATTATTTTAGGTGAATGTTAACTTTTACTCATAAAAATTAGCCGCACATGTTCAACTGATTTGATGCTTAATTCAAGTTGTCTAGGAGTCTCTGAGACTTTTTTTATGCGTACATTGATTCGTTCATGAGACGATGTCGCTTAATTCGAGGATCTGATACATATCACGAATGTTCTAACCTGGTAACCTGTGCTCCCCTTGCACGAAAATGGTAATATGGGATTATGGTTCAGTAATATGGTATTATGGTTCAGTAATATGGTATAATGGTTCGGTAATATGGTAATCCAGTTCGGTAATATGGTAACTTATGCTTTTCTTGCAGGAAAATTATTATTTCAAGCGAATTTACCAGAATTTTCATCGTATATTTTTATTAAAATGTTTTTTTTTTTGAGGATGAATGGAAAAAAGTAGTTCAATTTGAGAAATTCATTACCCGACAAATGGTCTTAAATAAATTTAAATCTCTCTAAAGGTGCGCCTATTCTGAATAATTGTTCATTCTATCATAAATACTTCCGACATGAATGTAAGTGAAACTACGTTTGATGTCAGTGAAATATAAAGAGTAATGCAGCTTAATTTTGTGGGCTCTTATGTTTTCATGTCACTATTGAATTTACAAATACTCTTCTCTTATCTCTAAATTGGCAGGCAATGGTAAAAATAAAGCTGTTTTGTTAATGATGAGTGACCTACATGATGATAAACACCATCATGTTCATCCTCATGTTCATCCTCATGATCATCATTATGATCATAATTATGATCATCATTATGATCATCATTATGATCATCATTAAGATCATCATTATGATCATCATTATGATCATCATTATGATCATCATTATGATCATCATTATGATCATCATTATGATCATCATTATACAGTACAGTACATATTGTTATAATACTATAACTAAGTGTACTTCGAAACAGGTTAGGGAAACTCACACTTTTATTAGAAAGTTTTACTAAAAGTGGCCTGACTTCACCTCGCATAGATTACTTTGCTTAGTTTGTGTAGTTTGAATGGTAACTCAACGATGATTCAACATTCTCTTCAACACATTGTCAGCGATGGGTTAAATTGAAGTTCGATATTCAATTTAGTAATTTAGAAAATAGCAAACATCAATTAGATCTTTTATTTATTTAGTTTTGATTAAATACTTATGAAAATTGAGTGTGTGACTTCTGGTCGGTCAACGGTATCATGAAAATCCCTCCATGTACACCGGCGGCTCACGTTGCGGTCTAAGTGCTGAGGACGCCAAGAGAAGACTTCTTTGTCCAATTAGCCCTTCGGTTGTAGCACCACGTGTTCATGTTTGTGAGGGATATGTCGATTTATAAAGGATGGGAAAGCTCAATCAAGCGTGCTCTGGGAGTTCGCATCGTCCATCATTTGAACGAATAAAATCGCTTTAAAAATGGCAAATTTGAACGCAAACTAAAGAGAAATAATGAATGTTCTTCGATCTCAGAAACATGCGCGTGAGAAATAACTATTACTTGGAATTTTTCCTTAAAGCTCTTTTGGGTTTTGTACCCAGGAAGAGTACATATATATTTTTCTTTGCTTTAATTGTTTCCCTAAGTCATGCTGTTTTATTTAAAATTTTTACGTACACAAGTCAAATGTAAGTATTGCCCACCAATTCCATTGAGTTCGTTTAATTAAGAGTGACATTCACGTCACATTTATCGTCATGACGTGTGAGGTTTAGCGAACTCTCGCTTTATTCACTTCAGTAGTAAGTATTTTAAAAACTAACTCAAGACAGTTATCGAAATAAATATCTTTCTACAGCAAAAAAAGAAAGGATTTGTTTTTGTTTATGGCAAAAAACAGACATCGTTACAGAGGTAAATACCTTTCTACGACAAAAAGAAATGATTTGTTTTTATTTATAGCGAAAAACAAACATCGTTACAGGAGCAAACGCCTTTCTACGATAAAAAAGAAATGATGGGTTTCTCATAAGCTGCGATGTTTATTCCCTTAATAGTTCCATATCTTTATCGATTGCTTTTGAGATAAACACAAAGTACCTGCAAACATTAATGAAATGTTTGACCTAGATAATCGAAAATTTATCATTACACTTAACGCCATCATTCATTCATTTTCTACTTATGTGTGTTACGTTACGCCATTCACTGGAATTCAACGCATCAAAACAGTTGCATGCAGACTCAACGGTTCTGCAATACAATGAGCTTCAGTAAAGCTGAAATTCCGCGCCATGCATAAGGCTAATCTCTCAGCCTTCCATGCGAACGTGGCTGTCAAACACTAAATAGGAAGTAAACATGAATAAATTAGGGCTCTAAACTGAGAATAATGAGAGTATCTTGCCAGTAATGACTATAATGAAGACCTTATCAAACTAATGATGACTGTATCCTTCTATCTCTGGTTGAATTCCTCAAAGTTGTTCTCGGCAATACTATTATGCACGAGTATGTATCTGTGTGTATGTACGCACAGGCTAAACGAATGATGAAAGGATGGATGAATGTACATTTATGTCAGGAATAAAATTCCTAACAGTTTTCCTCACAATCGTTCGCAAGCAGCACCGAGCAACTTTCCAGTGAGTAAACAAACAACGAAGCTCTTTCTCCAAACCCTTTTTTTCGTAAACGAGCTCTCAGTAGAGGAGCATCAGCAACAAAACACCGGTAAACACAAAACCCGACGTTAAAAAAAAGCATCATTCTAATTTGCGTACAATTTTCCTGAGCGGAGATTGCGACGTCTGGCTCGCTTCCAGCGCCGCCGAAGCCGTCGACTCGCCAAGGTGAGGCTGGAACTGTAAAAAGTCTGGACGCTCGCTTACTCCAAAGCGTCCAAAAATCGTCATCGCGCCGTCGCTCTGACTGCTTTGAATTCGCGGTCGCACACGTACGTGTCTTGTACGTGAAGATTTAATTGCTTGACTAACGCTGTCACCGAGACTGGGGCGAAGGGAGACGGAGAGCTCAAAAACTAACCTCAGAAGTCACAATAAAAGGGTTGTGGAGCCTGGAGTTTCAAATTATCCTATGATTTTGTAACATTTCATGCATAACCAATTAACTTCTGAACTCTAGCCTCGCGACCGATTTGTCTGAACAGGTTTGAATAAAATAAATCAATGGAAGCTCATGTTTCTTTCAACAGTTGCAACTCGGTCAGAGAGTAAGAATGTCAAAACCGTGTTAATGACTTTTGAAATCTTCAAAATCAGCTTCGAAGTTTGTGCAACCTTGCGCGAAGTACATCGTTATAGTATTGAATTTTCAATTAAAATCTGATTTCATAGTATAGTGAATGAATCAAGTCAATCAAGAGACATAATAGAAAAAAGCTGTCAGTTGAATGCTTTTTCTTCAATTTTACCATATCAATTTTGAGCCCATCTGTGCATAATTCACGCTTTCATTCACTGTACGTTTAAATAAATCTTGTGAGAAGAAAACTAGTGAAACTCCTATAAGCAAGAAAATACGTCTCAATTTGTTGTCGTGACGCGTATACCCATTTTTTGAAGCAAAGAAATTTCTTATTTAAAAACAACAGCAAGCCAATTCTTTTCGTAGCCTCAGCTATCTATTTCATTTAGAAAACAGGACGCTGTACCCAAATTTTAAGTCCAAATTTAAAAACAAATTTAATCAAGTTGGTTCATCACAATAGTATGTATACTAAGTAACATGCTTAGGGACTTATCACATTACCTAAATAAGTCAATGACATCTTATTAAACGGAGTTATTTTTAATCATGCTCGCCAATTGCTTAATCCAACTGTTGATGGTAAGAAAAGGTGTTCAATTGTATTGCGCAGAAAATTATGCACCTTCTTGACTTTTTCCCATTTTTAGCTTTGGGGAAATTTGTATGTTCGTCCAATAACGAACTGACCTCACATGACCTTCATTAAAAACATAACACCACACAATTGACGCAGTTCAGCTTTATCAAGATGATCCACGACTCTTGTTGATTGTTGACACGACGACTCATGTTGATTTTTTAACACTAAACATGGGGCCAAAATAGTCTGAAGCTCACTGATATAAACCAGCGACATGGTTCACACAGAATTCAATATTATCTTACAAAACCAACCACATGTTGCCGCAAAGAAATATTTTACCTTTGTCCCTTGGCCCAGCGTTATTTATAAAATAAATCTGAGGGACAGCACATTTCATCTCTAACACTCGCATCCCCACGACGCGAAAAGGTCTGCTCAAATCCGAAGATGACCGTCAAGGCTGTGTCGATTAGTAAATCGGAATAAAGTTTTAATCGGCTTAAGTGCCTCAAGGAAGCCAGAGCGTCACTTACCCAACAAGATTATCAAGTCATTCGACGCATCTTTTTTTAGACTCTGACATATTGGGAGGGTATTTTTTCAATCAACTGACACCAATACATTCATTGTTGTAGGCTTGTGACGAGCCCAAAATTGCGTAGACAAATGAGGGTACATCTTTGAAAAATGATGCTCATATTTCGCTCACAATATGAGTAAACCAAAACCTCCTCGCTTGCATAGCGTTTATGAACACTCCATAAATCGTGTAGAGTATCAGGAATAACAGTTCGACATTTGTGGCTTCAAGCTGAAAAACGCCTGCTGATCGAGTAGCAACACAAACATTAAAGTATTTCGAGCTCATTCACCGAGATTAATTGGCCTTTAAAACCTCACTAGAGCTCCAACATTCGGATCTGCATTTGTTACAAGTCGCCATTGACAGAGTATCGCTCATAAATCTAAATTGAAGTCCAGCTCCAAGATGTGCTGTGGCGCGAGCGTAGCAAAAAAATAGTCTTTGCTAAAAGAAAATGATTGAAAAGGTTTATGCGCAGCGTCTGTCCCTATTGGCCAGGATGTAAATAAAAAAGGAGCAACGCTTAATGATTTTCAATTGAAGAAATTTCTTAAAATATTTCCTAAATTCAATAGGAATACTGAAATAAGAAGAGCACGCTCATTTTCCTACAGCAGCACAGCTAAGCACGACTTGAGATTTCTGTCCCAGCCCCCGCTGCATTACGCAGAATTTGAGCAAACAGCACCAAGATACCTTTAAAAAATTTCACAAAGCCAAATGAAATAACATGTCTGGGGGTCATGGTTTGAGGCCAAAATGTGAGAATTATTATTATGGTAACTCCACAAGCTAATGATGACCACCATTGTTCAAGTTTTGTGTTAAAATTTTAATTTGCTGATCATTAATCTAAACTAATAGACTCTCAAGGCGTAAGATCTGTTTTCTACTTTCGTATTCTTTTGCTTCAGTTAACTATTATTCCCAACTTGTTGAAAATTTCAACTCGTGGGTAATATGGAGTTTCATAAAAATGGAGGAATTAAAAAAATAAAAATATGGCCACCAACAAGATATGGCCAAACTTCTCATGCAAAGACACAACCATGGCTCAATGCGACACACAACCACCACACCACCACACACCACCACACACCACCACACAACCACCACACACCACCACACCACCACACAACCACCACACACCACCACACA
>JACJUY010000589.1:115133-175972 GCA_014220935.1 Platorchestia sp. MABIK | reverse complement strand
CCACAACACCACCACACACCACCGCAACACCACCACACACCACCACACAGCCACCACACAACCACCACACAACCACCACACACCACACACAACCACCACACAAGCACCACAACACACCACGCAGCGACGCTGCCAAGGTGAGCTAGGACACACGAAGGTCAGCTGAGGAGACTACTGTCTGGCGCTGTCCTGCGCTGTAGGAGGCAGTCCTGGAGTCTTCTGGCATCCTGGGCCACATTTGTCACTAATTTGCGGTGTCGGTACACCTGGCAGCGCACGTTTCTAAGTAGACTTGGCTAAGCTAGACGTTGAAGCACGAGACGTAGGTTAGTCGATTTAGCATAATTTATATTGGTGCATTTTACTGTACGTTGGTTTGAAATATCCTGTATTTTAGGTGCCACGATGCATGCTGTCCTTCGACTCTGTCCGCAACGCCTACTTGTCCTTAGCTACCGTTTCGGCGCACATCTCCTGCTGTTGTTTTGCTTTGAAGCTTCTTGAGCGTAGGGAAGACGCGTGGCGCCTTCGTTCTTCAATGAAGGCAATAATGACCTTCTTCTTTTCTTGTTTTGTTGTGAAATTACTTGAATTGAATCGCATTTCATATCCCGCCAACGTACTACAGTCACTGTAAAGTGTTCCCATATGCGTAGTCAAAGGCAGTTGTGTACTAATCGTGCGCCGGTTCGAAGCTACTCTATGAGCGGAAACAAGTTTAAACGCCACAGAAGTGAGAGTGTAACACTAGACTTAGAATGGACACGATGCCTTCATTTCACACTCCTACATCTCATCATTGAGGGCATAAATAGCCACTCAATAGTTGCTTACCGAGCGGGACGTTAAACCATCAGGCAACATTTAGTACAACTAAATAATGCCAGTTCCTGTTTTTATAAAGCAATGGAGGGTTTGAAGGAAATGAGTAGATGAAATGTTGAAGAATGCTCATTTTCCGAGAGGGCTGAATAACTTGAAAAAAAGGAGTTTCTAGTGCGCGCTTGAAAATGAATTGAATAACTGAGCACAGCATTTTAATGTCTTTTAAAAGTAGTTCAGAGTCGCACGTTTTCCTTGATTTTCCCATGAGTTGTTTAATTAATAAAATATTTTGGAACATAAACAAAAACTGCTATCATAGTTGCGGTAAATTTGTATACTATAAAGGAAAAAGACATGGAATTAAAATCAGTCACGGGCAAATGCGAATAACAATTTCAAATAACGAAAAATAAAATCATCGATGGTTTTTGAAACCATAAAACGAGTCATGGTATCTTTAAAGAGTGAATTTCTTTTTTCACGGCTCTTAGAGTACATTAAATATATTGCAGGCCGAACGCAATACTTTGAATTCTATCATATCATGAAAATTTGAATTTATGTTCACGATAGAGGACTTTTGAACGCATTTTCCAGAACTAAGTGAAAGAAAGGATATTTTCGTTCAGAATTTCCCGTGTTTACTAACATTTACATTTACAATGTAATATAATGTAACAATGTAACACAACATAACATATAATATTGAGTCAGTCGACAAGGCCTCAAACACTTTTTCGCTCAGCACAGCCGCCATTCTGCATTTCTTATTGTTTTTTTTTATTGTTCTTTTCTTTGTCATGAATGGAAAGCTTATTTTTGTGTTTTTCCCTTGAAAGTGTTTTTGAAGAATCTACACATACGCTATTCAAGCTCAACTCGACACGCTCGGTTACCCCCATTTGAGCTCTAATCGGAATGTGCGCCCTGTATGAACAGTTCAGCAAATTATCTTTGTAGTCAAATTTTTATTTCCAACCAGAGAGCAGTCACGTCGTCTCCAAAAAACCGGCATGGCACCGTTAGCTAAAGTAGTTTTTACTTTATGGAGCTGCCGACAATCCTTTCTAAACACTTTAACAATTGTGTCTTTCGTGAACAAATGACTTCCTGCTGTGTATGTGAATTGTAAAAAATGCATCTCAGCTCACAACATCGTGAAAATTAGGTAAATCATTGATTCAGGTGGCAGAACACACCAGTCTTGTTGCTATATGGTGCACAGCTGGTATCGAGACACTCGGCAGACAATAGAAAATCCGCTTTGAGTTCTCACAAGCGCCAAACTTGGAGTGTAGGCCGTCTGAAGATAAACCTCGCCACAATGATGGAAAAACAAGAACGTGTTCTGCCAAATCAGTCCACAATGCCAGAGACGTAGACGTGCCTTAATTTAAAAGCAATCGTACTTTCATAAAGACGTTTTGAAGATGTTGTGATAACATTTGATATTCACCGTATATTATTACGATGCAAAATTGAAGCAGTGTAATAAAGGCATTTCTGAAATTCAGATGCGAATTACGCGGACCCATTTTTCGCCAAAATTTTTCCTCCAGTAATTCGATGTAAAATTAATAAGCTACGCACCAGTCTTCAGCATCAAGGAACCAGATTTCATACCCATGGCACGAGTGCAATTCTGACGTACATTTACCATCAGTTCACGCTTTGAAAAAAATCAGTATAATGGAAAAGAATAAATATCCAAGGATAATTGGAATCAATACGGCAATCAAATTCATTTTAATTTCAGAGCGCTTTTTGGAACCGCAATGAAATTTTAACCTCAGTTGTTCGGCAACACCGTACTACGTCATGCTATGCTGATAATTACAAAAAAAGCGTGGGTCTCTGACATCAACATTTAGTGTGAATCGACGATCTCTCTCTTAGAAAAAGCAAAAACCATGCGATATTATAGTACGCTAAATTCATTAGCCATGCGTTTAATAATGAGACCCTTTTACAGGAAATCACTTGTTCGTTCAAGTTTTACGAGCCACATAATTTTCCGAGCACGGCACTTTTATAGCTTCAAGATAAGATCCTGAAAACATTATTCGTTCTTTACATTTTTAGTTATGGATAAGTACTTAACCCATATGCTCATGTTCTTGAGAATACTTTTTGCGTATACCTAGCCCAAACGTATCGAAAACACAGTTATGTACTTCTATGCAACATGCTAAATTACAAGGCTTAAATTTCCTTTATTACTTGTGTAGAATTTGAATCTCTGAATATTCCTGGCAAGAGAAAAATCGAATTAATTTCTTGCTGTGATTTGTTGAGAATCCCTCATCAGGGAATTAGAAGTATAATGCGTTCTATGTTTCTCCATCACGGAAGAGACGCAGTATTAATTTCAAAGCATAATTAAAAAGAAATACTTCGTTATCAATGGCCTGGTCTTCGTAGTGAGATACAAGCAACATGTAATTCCAACTTCGAAACTCACAATTCTTAGCAGGGCATAAATTTATTCTAGAAAACGATAGAGAACGAAATGAACGCATGAAATGTGCCAATTACACGATGAATTTTTCAAGGTCCTTCCCTGACCTTTGGCCCCGTAACTGCCTAAAATTTTAACACATCGTTTTTATAATTAAATTCTCTCATGACTTCTCAAGTATTTCAACATGGATCATTTGTAAACCAACTCAACTGACCAGCAACATTAGAAGCAAGGCAAAAAAATTGCTTGCTTTGAACAGTGGTAGTTCTGCGGCGCAGGCTGTCAAGTCCACACAAGTTGTTCGGTGAGGACAAGAAGTGGCCCAACTCATTCGCCCAACCCAAGTCGACTCCAGGAGCTTTAAAAAAATAATTGAAAGCTGGACCTGCACCAAACTCTGCTCAAAGGTTACTTGTACAAACTGCTACTGAAAGATGGTTAAGATCGTACTCTATTACCCTACGACGCCCTATAAACTGTTATTTAAGTTTTATTTGCCTAGCCATTGTGTGAATTTTAGGGTTTTTCGCATTATCGAACCCACTCGTGATTCTAGGGTACTGTGTTGTTTTGAACTATGAATATACACAAATGTTTGTACGTCTGTACGTATCCAGCGTTATAAGAAGATAGTTACGTAACATAATACAGTAAAATAATCTATCCCTCTATACTCCAAATAAAACGCCAGGTGACCGGTCAAAAATGACAGGATTTGATATTTTCCTTAAATCAATCTTCAAGATGGGGATGACAAACAAATATATCCATTGTACAACATAGCACTTGCGATTAAAATATTCTTGTACTTGTGCACTGGTGAAACTCGTATCAGATATAGGGTCATTTAGCTCAAGAGCGTCACAAAGAGACGGACCAATCAACCAAGCAACAACTGCGTATTGTAATTTAATGGATAGTGGATATAATGGATAATGGATAACAACAGAAGGAATATTTTGACTCGTTTCAAAGCAAATACTTAAGTGCATTTTTAAATACAATTAATTTATTTCATTCCCCTATCACTCTCAATTTACCGAAAATTAGAGAAAAATAGAACCCGTTGTATTACGGACTAGGAATGTATGAAATATGACACTGAGCATTACGCCTAATCAATTTCTCTGCCAGTCCGGATCCTTATCGCGCTGAGAGGCTGCAAACTCGGTGGTATATTTGATAGTGGTCGGTTGTCTCTTGGGTTCTTAAAGAGTGAACGCGTACTTAATATTCATGGCAAGTCACATTTCAATAATTGAACTACTGTAGTCTTACTTTCTTCTTGCTCTAAGTTACTTTATAGCCTGGCACATAAGTTAAATTCAAAATTTCAGTTTCCTAGCTAGTTAAGTTAACAAAGTTTTTCATGAAAGTGCGTAAAATGATGAGGTTAAATTCAACTGAAATTGAGTTTTGTCAGTAACAGATTTCACATCGCAAAATTAAAATTAATGAAAGCGTACCGTGTTGAAATTTACTCTCACATTAGAACAAATAATCTAACGCGTAGCATTGCTTTTCTTTCACGGCGATATAGTTAATTTCCTTAACATAATAGTTAAAGTTCATACTTCCTTTCTTTATCAAAACATCCACGCTAAGATCGATTCATAAATAACCCTTAAATTCCATGCTCGCGTTGTTCATTCATGACCTTGATTGAAGACTTTTACCTGGCCAGAACGCTGCTCTGACTTCCTCGTTTTCTACTCTAAATGCACGTACGATTTTTTTCTCCCTAGATTAACCTTTGCTCGCTATCGGTTAGTAACCAAGATACCGACCTTGTCAAGTCAGGCTCCGTCCTCGCATGATGTAGGCGGACCAGTCTGCAGACTCTGTCATCTGATAACCTACCTCAAGTTGGGGGCGAGCGGAGACCTAGCCAACAGCAACTGGAGCCAATGAAGGACAAAAAAGTAACCTTTTAATTGCGAATAATTCAGTTTTTTTACCGGGCTTGAAATATAAGAACAGAGGCATTTTTGTTGTTGCATTTGTTGTTTGTAATATTGTCACATCTAATCTATACTATAATAAAAGCCGCGTTCGTTCGTCCGTCCGTTTGTCCATCACACCCACCAGCAGAAAGTGTGATGAGCCTATCTGTGATACAAGCTTCTTCAACTCCACATTAATTTTCGGTGTAAAAATCAATCAGATTCGAAGTCAGAATGAATATCACGTATAATGTTAAGAAATAGGAACGTGTGTCATGTGATTTGTCAACATTATTATACACTAATGTACACGACCCGTCAAAAATGACGGGATTCGATATTTTTTAGATAGATCTCCGAGATTTGGCTGGAAAACAAATATATCCACATTAATAGTACTCCTGATTAAAATATTTTTGTGCTTGTGCACAGGTGAAACTCGTAGCACAGATACGGTCGTGGAGCATCCTTTAAGAGCGTGAGAGACTGACCAAGTAATTTAATGACAAAATAACCAAGTAATAACAAAAAAATTAGATTCCCATTCTCAAAACACAGGAGAAATTACGCTCAAAAATATAAATTTATTCATTTATAAATTTAAGGAGACACCTGGCTTTTGTTACGGAGTATTGTTTTTTGACAGGCCGTGTGCACTCGGCCTCATCAACTCTACAGAAATTGAATTTTATTTTCCGGCCTATATTTCATTTTGCCTTCTTTCTTATTTTAAAAAATGGGGAAAATAAGAATGAATATGTAAAACAAATTCTAGAATTTTCAGTATTTTTATTCACCAGGAAAAGTTTGGATTGTTGTTACGACTTTCCCTAATAACTAACCAGGTAAATATGTTAAACATGAACGAAGGCTAGGATAGTGGTTAGTTTAGCATTGGTTATGTTAGATTAAGTTAGGATAGGTTAGTTTAGTATAGGTTAGGATAGGTTAGTTTAGTATAGGTTAGGATAGGTTAGTTTAGCATAGGTTAGGATATGTTAGGTTAGGTTGGATAGATTAGGTTAGGATAGATTAGGTTAGGATAGATTAGGTTAGGATAGATTAGGATAGGTTAGGATAGTTTAGGATAGGTTAGATTAGGATAGGTTAGGATGGGTTAGGCTAGGTTAGGATAGGTTAGGATAGGTTAGGATAGGTTAGGATAGGTTAGGATAGGTTAGGTTAGGATAGGCTAGGAGAGGTTAGGTTACAATAGGCAATGTTGACGGAATTTTTTCACGTGTCCACCTAACTTAACGATGAATTGTCCTTGGAATTTGTACAGGTCCTGCTAGCGATAATAGTGGTAACTTCACGACTAGATACAAGCATGTGGCATAGATGAATAACAGCCGCTCAAAAGTTTTCTTTTTCTGCAAAATATACAGTTTACTTTCTGCCGTAACGTAAACGGAGTTTCTATTCAATATGTCTAAGAAGATTGAAATGTGATTATCAGTTTCTCAGAATTTGAAGTAATCTTCATGCTTATTAATTCACATCCAATAACACTTGTATCCATTTTTGAGCTACCTTCAAGCGCTAAAATGCTCAAAATTGAACACTAGTGACCTATGTCGTCTGATTATAGAGTATTTTTTGGCTAATAAACAAACTAATTATTTTATCTTCGCCTGAGGGTATTTTGAAATGCCGCGTTTGATTTTTTTTCTCGCAGGCCGTACTGAAAAATTTTCACGTTATTTCCTGTGTATGCTAGTTTTCTTAGGGAGTATGGGAAATAGACGTGACTTGGTTTTCTAAATTTGGGTCTTTACATTACGCAAAAGCATTAAATACTGCTTAGCGATTACCATGTAAATTGTGTCGTAAGATATCTAACGTGTGTTTGAAATTTTGTCCCGTATAAATTATTTCAGAAAGCAGTAAATATTTCAGTGATTTCGTATTCATCAGATATCTCAGTTAAGTCTGTGTTTGATACTGTCCTTTGCTGATCCCTTCTGGGCCACCGAACGATAATTTTTATAAAGAACAAACCTTGATTTTAAATTAACTGTAAAAACAGGAAACGCTCAACTAGTAAAATGCCTGAATAAGTCTCAGCGATAGAAATCACAAAATGAGAACGAGACACCAATAAGAATGATGAACATTTAAATGTCATGGGTTATCAACAGAACGTGTGCAGCGAAAACGAACACCTCGTGAATTTAATGCGAGAACTGAAGGTCCCTTGGGTACGGTTTCTCTTCATCCACAAGAACGCCTGGCTATTGCACATGGTGACCAAACGGTATAATTCTGCCACTCCTTTCTTTGGGCATATCCTGGCGATAGAATGTACTCGTACTTCATAACATTTCCACATTCAAAATTGAAAATGTTTAGGTTTTCCTAACGTGGTCTTATATATCTCCGGATCTCACGCCTCTGTGTTGGGATGTGATTAAAAACCATTTGAAAAGTATGTTTTCTGATCTACTGACGCTTCACGGACGTCATCTCAGGCACTGCAGGTACTACTTATTTACTCAAGACATCTTACGAAGGCAGAACGGCAGAGACAGATTACAGGAGACTGCATACAATATAAAAGATGAGTTTTGAGACTGAACAAGCCTTTGTTTCAAATGTTTGAGAGCGCGAGTTACTTGCCGAGGGTTTACATCTCCCGAACCTCAAACTACCCATGTTGCAAACGTAGGTAGAACAAAATTCATGTATTTAGTATACTGTGATGTTTTACTGTGTTATAAAATAATCATTTGTTAAGTTTTTACTCATTTTATCATAGTATGCATTTTTAGACTTGGTCAGCAGTACTGAATATTGCATGAGTAGCTTCAGGACGCTTTCAAAAGAATCCGGAAGCAAAAGCATTTACCAAGGATGTATTTCATGTCTCTATTTCGCATCAACTTAATTTCTTAATTCGCTCAATTTGAATTGTTATTTTATTATTTTGTACGTAATATCAGCGTCCATAAGGATGGTTTATCATGATCAGCACAGCTGCCAAAAGACCTATTATAAATCCGGACAGAAATACAAAGATCAACTATAGTATTATTTTTCCATTTATTTGCTGAACTTTAGTTACAGGTCATAATAAAGCCTTCAATAAGGTGTAAAAAACTAAGTCTGTATCTTGCGCAGGTTTTTTCGTCCTATAGGTATATAAAACACAGGCATGGTGATCCGTATACAGCCCATGCGTGTTGGTATACGCTAGTTGTTTACGAGTTCTAGATACAGGAAATTATTAACTTTCCATTTCAAGCGTGTCTTGCCTGTCGTTGAGTATTCGAACAACTGTGTGGATTGTAGAGCAATAAAATATTAAAACAAATATTTCGATAAATAATTCATTTTCACTCAACTCTTATTCATTATGATATCATGATGACGTACTCTACACACGGCTTTACGTGTGCCCATTTAATATTTTGCTCAGAGCCAATTATGAATGAAGTTTTGCGTATTCAAGACGTATTTTCTTGGAATCCTTGCCCTGCTCTTACTCTTTCTTGTCTCCGCTGTTTAATGCGACCAGGCCTGTAGAATAGGGGTTCTCAGCTTGAGGTGCTCGCACCCCCGGGTGCGCGGGACGATATTTCGAGGGGTGCGAGAAAAGTTCAGGTAAATAATAGGATATTGGCTGTTTGTTGGCATTTTTATTTCAGGGGATGCTAGGTTTGAATGAAATTTCTTATGGGTTGCGGGACGAAAGAAAATGTTGGGAACCCCTGCTGAACGACAAGCATTCCTATTTAACTCCGTCAGTGCCGATTGCTGCATGAACTTCAGGAGGCGCTGCATTTTTCTGAATACCATCGAAGCAACACATCCTTTACGCCATGGAAATATTGACCTACAAAATCCATGCATCAGAGAACAAACTATTCCCTTTCCACTCGCTATACCCACTGAGGCGCGACAGAAACGGTACTAAAATTTATAATTTTAGACGACGACGTCCAGATCGAGCTGGACTAATAGAGAACCTGCATTAGGACTTACCAGAAAATCATCAATTTCTGAGTCATTTTTTTCGTTTTAATATTGATATCCTTTGGTGTTCACGCTATTTAAAAAAACATTACGACGTAACCTGGCGCAATCTATTTTAGGCAGATTATCAACTTGAAATATCAATCATTATTCTTGGGGTCAACGTATCTCTAATGCAGTTTTAAACAACTCTAATTTCGTCCGTTGGTCTTCAATAGACACTTGAAATGATTTTATCTCAAAAATTTTGAAATAAATACATAGGTATATTTTTAAAATAATTTATTTATTGCAATTCGACGCCCGTTTTGCTTTGAGGCAGAGGACGCTGAAATTAGAACAAACACGGCTACCGTAGTATAGTGAACAATTGCTCAAGAGCGGTCGATAGAAACAACATCAAAATACTGTGTCTCGTCAACATGGGAAGTTTCATGGTCTACATTGCGAGTATGAGGTTTTCAGCAGATGCCAGTTGAATTCCCGACAATGAGAAATGACAAACAGTCTGCATTTCACCCAACTGTATTAGTAATGTTATAATTTTGTGAACCAGTATTTTAGTAAAAAGAAACTTTCATTTGCATGCCTCTCAAAATCAAAGCTTGTCTCAACCAAAATGTTCTTCCAATGCCAGCGTAGATGGTAGGACCGCAGTCTTCTTAACTGCTGGTTTAGTGAAGAGACGAAATTTATTTCCATGAACACTGAAAATGTGCTCGAAATTTCTAAACAAAAAAAAAAATGAAAATGTGTCGAAATTTCTAAACAAAACCTCGTGAGCAATGAGCTCTGAATGAGTTTAACGCTGCCTGCTAGCTTCAGCCTAAGTATGAATACAAGGTCAGATTTATTAATATAAATAAAAAAAATCTGGAGATGAATTTGTAAAAGGTCAGATTTTCCAGAATTATTCCATATTTTGAAGCTGAAATTCAAGTCTTTACATTTAGTACACTAAAACCAAAGGCATTTACTTATTCGCTTTATATGCTTTGATTTGCGTTCGCCAGTGTTGTATGAAGCTCATTGAGTACATTATCATTTCTATTTTAAAATCTTGTCGAAATTCTGTACCCGCCATTATTACTACATGCACATTTTTTTGATGATATTTATGAGTTATGAAAGAATTTCCTAGTCTTATCGAGATGTATTTTAGAAAAGTTACACCGGATATATGAAGTTTATGACATTGAGATACCTCACGAGCATTCATGTTTATTTTAAAAAAATAGCAGTGAATGCTTCTCGCAACGAGTCCTTCCTGAGTAAAAATCAAGTTATTTAACGTTCGGCAAGACAGTGCTATTAAACTTACGTTAACTTACACGAATATATTTTTTCCTATCACAAAATTCCTCTATTTCAGTAGCTGTAATTAGTTTCTTTAACAAGTCATACAGTAACTGCTTTTTACTTACATGTAAGCAGAAAAAATAAGAGTATACACACCTAATCGTAATTTCAATTTTAAACCATGCAAAATAAGTGCATTTAAAGCGATGCTCTGTCAGTTCACAGTATTTCCTCTGTCAGTTCACAGCATTTCAATTGCGCCATGCCACTCGGCTCAGAGAGACAGGAAGCCTGCACACACGTGTTTTCCCTGTGATGGGAAAACACGACTTCGGCACAGCAACACTAAAAATAGGAGCGTATGTTAGCAATAATTTAGACATAGAGGAAAATAGGCCAGAATTCTTGCAAAGGAAACTAGTCTTTTCTGTAACGCCCACGAATGTTTTTCTGGGAGCACACTGTTCAACATGACGCCCATTGGAGCAGTTAAAATTACGTATTTTCTGCTAAATTTTACGCACACTCTGAAGAAATGATGTTGGTGATATCAAATAAATTGACACCACTCCTTGAAGCTCCAGGCATTTTTGTTGTTGAAATACGATCATCGTAGACTCTTCAATAATTACATTATTTGTGCCCCATCAAAATAATTTTTTAATCTTTGAACGCTTATATACAACCTTGAACACTCTCCGTTTGTCTGAGAAAATGCAATGGAAAGATGTAGAAATATATGAGATCTTCAAATGGAAAATGCATAATGTGATGTACTTTCGTGCAATTAAAATAAGTACCTGCAAAAGTTTGCTGAGACAATCCCCAAAGAGAAATTATCGTACCAGGTTACGCCTTCAATTTACCTTTACCGAATGAGATGCATAAACATTATGAATCGCACAGGGTTTGCCGTAAGGCAGCAACAGCCAGTGAGACCTTCAGCGCTGAGAGCAAGCTGGTCGATATCATTACATCCCAATTACAAGGCTAGTTCCACCAGCAGCAACTGCGGAAATGGGTAATCCCCTTCGCTTGAAATCGATCCGTAGTAGAGAAATCAGTCAATGAAACATTAACGTAGCTCTCTCACTTCAACCTCCTTTTACAATAAATTCAGTGAATTGTGAATCGTGTTTTTCTACTACTTCAAGAGTATGAGCATGCAAATGCAAGATTAGGATTTTAAGTACTTTACTTGCTCAGAGTTCGTTTCAACTCTAAAGTTTCACGATTCGCGACGATATAAACGAAGGTGCAATAGAACCTTGAACATAACTGATACCTCTCATAGCAGAATGAATTCAAAAATTTATTATCAGATCGAATGATCTAAGTTTTTCAGCAGAGATAAAATAAATTCTTGATGCAAGTTTCGATTTTTCGATTAACGTACACTTGTAGAATAAAACGTTCTAACGTGTGACGATGCCTCAAAATAGTTGTCCATCATGTCTAAAAAAATTCAAAAAGCCTTGCTAATGCAAAAGATCCAGAACATATGTACTGTTTCATTCCCTGAATGACTGGTTCTTCAAATCAGGTTTCTACGCAAATTACTATGACCGTATCACTGATGTATGGCAATGGAAATATATGCTAAATAAGATAAAGACATTGCAGCTAGTGAGTACAGACGTGATCTCAATGCTGATGTGGTCAACCTTCAACTCTGAGGAAACATGGGAAGGGTTAAATATACCAAGTGCTGTGGAATGAATGAATCAAACGAAGCGAAGTTTTTGTATGTCATATTTTGGCGGCTTAATTGGCGTAAAAAAGTTCAACCACAGTGATTTCAAAAATGTATTTAATGAAGAATAACATCAACTGTCTTGAACAGTCTAATTAAATGAACTTGAGAACCTAAATGCGTTCGAAAATACTTGGAAAAGTAATTTCAGAAGTACTGTCACATCTAAATAAAATAACAAGCTATCTTAAATCTAATGATATGCTGATGAAAAATTTTCAGTGTCGTACTTTTTGGTTTTGAAACATTCATGAACCAGACTTAGAGCTTCCATCGTAACTGAGAGTGTTACGAGGAGCATTGTGAGCATCTTTACTGAAAATCATAAAGCTCAAAATGAAATAATAATCTCCAAAACTCAGAAATACATTTGCGAGAAAGTCCGAACCCGTGTAAGATACATGAAATTTGTTATCAGCCAACGTTCATTTTATTCGTATGGAATATAGAATTCGTATACTCCATTCGTATAGTCATTGATCGCAAGAATTTTAACAACACTAAAGTGTCGACAAATTCTCTGATGAAAAGAGTCTTGCTCGAATAGAAATTGAGAAAAAGAATCCTGCTGCAACGAAACTCAATTGTTAGAAGAAATAATTCCGACTCTATCCGATGGATTTGTACGATTGCTCGTAATGCATTAAAATTGGAAAAACCCAGATCATGTTTCTGTCTTAAGATTCAACGGCATTTTGATTGATTTCAACCTATGCTTAAAAAAAATTAATTATGATTCGGGAATATTTTTATCAGCTAGCAATGGAGATATTCATATCATGAAAAAACGATAACTTCAACTTATACACACCGCGAAATTTCAGACCATCTTCATAATTAATTACTCCTAATGCAGGACAACACTGCCAGCGCACAGCAGCCCCAGCAGAGACGCACGGCAAGTGACATACGAAGCGGGGTTGTAGGCATCGTACCATAGCTCTCGAATGAATTATCACTCGAGATTATTATATTGATTTTGGTGAAACTTCAAAGAATATGATAGGAAAACTGCAGCAGATAACACCTAATTTCAGGCGGTTCTCAAAAAAGGAAGTTCAGAACGGATGTACGTGAGAACTGTGTTTTTGCATACAAAAATTATTTAAAATCTTACCGGTTAATAAATGCCATCATTGTAAATACAGTACGCATTAAAACATTCATGCGTTATAATTTTTTAACAAACGGATTAGATAGTCAATTGTTTCGTTTGTTGGTTGACGGTGTTTATTCTAGGACACTTGTGTAAGTTTTTTATCATTTTTTTCCATTCAGATGCTCATTTAGTGACAAATTCCCTACCATTGCATTGTTAACATAAAAAAGTGAATTATTATTTAATCCTTCACATATTCTGAAATAGGTCTCACTGTAAAAACAACTTCTACTTGTGTTCAGGATTGTCATTTAATATTCTATTTATCGACTATTTTCATCTGGTAGTCGTTCTTCAGGTTGCGTTTTTATTTACGTATCTCTGTCACACCCTACGTCTCCTCTTGCCATGCACCCTCATTGAAAGGAATGCTTTCTAATCGGTAGATTACATAACCTAATTTCTTGCAAATATTCATGAATTTTGCAAAGCATCGCTGATCCATTCAGAAAAGATCTTATAACCCACAATAGAATATCTATTCACTCCAAGTGATTGTTAATTCATTAAAGGTTTGAAAAAGAAATAATATTATTGCACCTGCAAAATTGGGTAGCGAACCCTACTCCTTAAATAACTGGGCACAACTATACTGATAACCACAACTCCTGCAACCAACAACAATTGTTTTTAAATTTCAAGGATGCATGTGAAATCCCAGGTTCTAAAGTCTGAGAAATTCCGGTGAAAACATCAGTAGAGAAAAATGAAGTGGCCCTAAATAAGAGTGCTTCTACAAGATTACGAGTTCGAATAGGGCAGAATTAAGTAGCCTCTAGATTTGCTCAAAAAATAGGTAGTTGCACAGTCATATAACTGACTGCAATAAGCCGGGCTCTAAGGTAGCATTCAACTTTTACTCCTATGTGCCTAAAGGATGTTGAGAGAGTTTCCAACTGCAGTGTAAGGCATTACACTCACAAAACTGCGTGCTCATCGCGCACGTAAAAAGCATTACGAATTGGAACTTCTTACATGAAGCTAGGTTAAGACTTTTCAAGAAAACAACTAAAATATTCTACTCGAAAAAATAAAGCAGAGTTTTCATTTTTTATCAAACGAATGTTATATCCGGGTACGAATTGGGCCTAAATTTACGCACAAAATTTAAAAAACAATCATTTTATTGTCGTAATACACGGGAGTCGCAAAACGTGAGGTGAAAAGGAGAAAAAAAGCGTGTATAAATTCACATAATTTAATGACTTCAGGGAGTAAAACACGAAAATCAATAGCGTAAGATACACGTAGAATTCACGATTGAGAAGGCAAGCACGATCATTCGTAATCTAAAATCAAATTTACGAGCACCAGTAAAATTTTCGCTCCTATGAACAGTACAAAATTCATTTATAAAATATGAAAGAAGACAGTCAATGGCGGACTCAGATTTGTTACGAGTTGCCCGAATTCATCCGATATTTAAATGACTTTAATAGATGTTCTCGTAAGATGAAAACTTGGGAACTCATAACGAGAAAATCGGTTCCGAAATTACAGTAAGAAAGTAACTGACCTTCACCTATTTACGGGTCACATTGAAAAAATCACCACTTAGAAACAATGAAGTTAGATTTGAAACAATTAAATGAAGTTAGATTTGAAGATATTGCCATTCAGTGAAAAACACAAACGTAAAGCTTTAAAATTTTAAAGTTGAAATTTTAACTGACTATGAAAACAAGGCTTATCCTAGAATGCTAGCGCGTATCTTGAAGACAATCTTAAACTCTGTTAGAAAAATTATTTGACTATTTAGTAAAACGCTATTTACAAAGGTCGACGAAATCGAATACAATTCATTATGCAAAGCATATACCATCATAAAATAACAATGAGAATAAGTCATAACAATAATAATATTAATAGTATTAATATGCGTCATTCGTTCTAACGTTTATTTACTGGACACATATTTTCAACAAGAGCTAACAAAACATACAACAAAGGTACAGCATGTTATTTTGTACATATTCTCAGTTCATGATATCATGCAAAATTCAAATTAAAAACAGAGTTATGTTAGCAGGACATGCACTACGTTGAACAAAATAACTTCAGAGCATTGATCCAAAATTAGTTTATAACTATTTACTGCTGAAAATAAATTAATTTTTTTTCTGTTTAACTGAATGTGAAAACTTGAGTCATTTGTAATTTTAGACAAAGTTCGCCTGAGTATTCATTTCGTCGAACAAATGATTCAATTAATCAAATAAAAAATCATTCGCTGACTTAGAAAAACGGTAAATTGATCATTGAAGATTAGTAGTCAAGAGATATGGAAATTTTGGGAGGCAAAAATATTTACATGGCTAGATTATTTTTGACACAGAACCAGGATTCATGAACTTAGAATATCACAGACGACTGCGCTTGGTCACTTTCACGGCATGTGATCAAAGAACCGTGCCATGTTCGTCCACAGGATGTGATCCCTGACGGCAGTGAAGATAAACCGTGTACGGTTGGTATCCGTTGCGCAGGTCTCATGGGGATATACGCTTTTCTTGCAAGCTCCTGCAGTGTCTAGGAACATGTCTCTTATATACTTAATAGCTTTTGGGGAATCTCCTTTTGGGCCGTAGTAATCGGGGAAATAACGGTCTAGATGTGACGAGTTGATTTTCTGTCGAAGGATGTCAACTTTGTTGAGAAATAGAATAAAAGTTGCCTTATTGAACCCTTCATATTCGACTGTCTCCCTGAATAGTTTGAGAGAGAGCTCAAGTCTGTTGATGCTTCCGTCTTCTTCCTCTTCGCTCCAGTACTGGTCATACTCACTTAAAGCAGCCAAGAATATAATAGCGTGGATGCCATCAAATAACCTTATCCATCGTCTTCTCTCGCCCCGTTGCCCTCCAACGTCAGTGATTTGGAAAGTCCATCCGTTATCGTCGTCCGTAAAATCGTAGACGGCCACAGCTTTCGTAGGCAATCGCAGCCGAAGAACATCATCTTGTGTGGGTATGTAAGGTTCTTCGGTGATTCTCTCTATTTCACTCAAATAATACGCCGTGCTGTCGGGCAAATTGAACTCGTTGGCCCTGTTCCAACAAGCCTGGGCAGTTTCGTCGTTCCAGATGATGGACGCCAGTTTGGAGTGATCGGCAGGGACGAGGGCCATCGACGTCGAAGTCTCATCCTCATCGAGTCCCCAGGCAATTGCATTGAGACCAGTCATGGTCCGTGCAGCTCGGCATGCTTCGTCTGACGCCCAAGGCAGGCCTGATTCTTGCACGGCCTTCAGTAACATCTTTAGACAATTGTGAACATTCCTGATTACATGATTTTTATAGGACCTCAAAGAATTAGAAGACATGCCTCCATCATGGATGATTTTCATCTGCCGCATCATAGTGGATTTCCCAGTTTCTGCAGCACCCAGCAAGAGCACGTAGACAAGTCTCTTGTTCTTCGGAGTTTGATTTTCTTTTCTGGTAGTGCAGTTACAACCACATTTCACCACCATACCACAGTAACATGACATTGGGCACGCCATTTTTTCGATGGATAATCAAAAAAATCAGCGCCTTTAAATAAAGTTTAGAATTACGCCTCAAACAGATTCCATTTGCGGCAGTGCATTGTCTCTAACACAATCGCCACTCACGGTATCGTCATCACTGCGAAAAAACTAAATTAGAGTGAAGAACAGACAGAAAAAGTCAAACTAAAGCACTCTTTTTCTGTACAGAGTTGTGAAAGTAAACGAAAAATCCCAGCGAGATCGCTCTGGATTTGAGGGTGGCAACCACAAGCTTCAGGTTAGCACAGGGCAGGAGCGACTTCACCCATCTCACGTCAGTTCTCACGCGTTACTGATAATTTGGCCAGTCTTCACCTGAGCCCTCAAAACAAACTCCGAGAGCGACACCTGCTGTTGCCACACGCTGCATTTTCGCGGTTCCAATTTTATTTGTTTAACCTCTCTCGAAATACCACGCTCTCGTATTTAGACGACGTTCGCTCCTTATACATATTTACATGTTATACGTAAACCTGAGGATAAATAATCCACAATTTTCAATAATTAAGCAAGTCAAAGGAAAACGACACATCATTGCAAACTCAACAACCTGAAAAATCTCTTCAATTTAGTAGTCATCGCACGTGTATGAGTGTTTCCAGAAAAAATTGTCGTGTTTGAACGAAAATGCACTAGTTGGCAGTTTAGGCACAGGATACGCTGTGGTAGTTGACCTTGCCCGCCGTAGCGCACCGTTGTGGGGAGGGAGCAACGCTCACACGGCTCCTATAGGGATCTTCTCGCGTCCAAACTCGGAAAGCTTGTTTTAATTCAATCGCTGTTGATCCTGAGTCACACATCATCGTATGCGAACCTATGGAAATACTCATTTTAATTTAATTACACTTGACCCTGAGTCACACTTCCTCTTTTATAAACCTTCGAAAATAAGCCTTTTAACTGAATCACAATGATGGGCAGTCACTCATCACCTTATGCGAACTTTTGAAAAAATGCATTTTAATTAAATCACACTTGATCCTGAGTCCCACATCATCTTGAGCAAACCTTTGAAAATATGAATTGCAATTAGTTCTAGGCATTCAAATAGTTAAGGTTTGCATGTGATGTTCAAGTCGAGAATCGTCTGTATTCTAGCTAATGAATGTTGACCTTGATCATGCAGAACATTTCTATATCACCTTTTAGGGTAGATTCCTTAGTTCATTTGTATGAGTTTGCTTAAATGCTCACTCAGTTAAGATTTTGGAAAAATAAATTCAAACACACATTAACGATGTTGAGGTGATGAGTTTACAGTCACTCTTTAATTTGCTTCTACCATTAGTATCTAGCTTTGGGTATACGTTTACTTTTTTGTTGAGTATGGTCATTTGACCGTTTCCGTAGTCGTTTCAGAACATTTTTCACAAGTAATAGCATGAGCAGGTATAGCCATCTTGAAAATCGATATTTATCAGAAGATTCCTGTTAATTTACAACACAGCTTCGACAGTCGTAAAAAATTATCGTCAGACCTAAGCCATGCTTCCTGTGGAGGCTTTTTCCATTTACAATATTTACAGCGATTTTTACCTTGAGCGAGGGACGCATGAGTGACCGAGGGCGACAGAGGTCAATTCTGATATTTTGGACCTACGCATGTGTAGGTGGTGCATTGAGGTTCCCTGCGACGCGGCCCTCTGCATAACACATACCTTATATTTTAGCGTAGGAATTAAGTGTCCAGGCTTACTTTCAGTGAACTGACCAGGCAACAGGATGAAGCAAAATTCAAACACTTAATGGATTCTTGTGTTCTAAGTGACTAATTAAGTTCCTAATACCATAAGTGTTGAATGAAAATTCTTTCAATTGAAGTTTAAGAATATGTTCTGGGTGCAAAAACTCGTAAACTGCTGCAATTTATCTATGTTTTTTGAATGCTTTTCTGTCGAAAATAATTCGACAGTGAATTTTGCAATAAGATTAAACTATAACCTAATAATTTCGTGGTTTTATATTATTTGTTTAAGCCACTGTTGTTAAACACATTCTAATTTCATCTTGGACAGATGAACATACATTTTTGTTTTGTTTTCAAGTATTATTGATTTGACACGTGAACTTCTATTATTCAAATACTCACAGGAAAAAGTGAGCAGCTCTTTAAAAAAATTGGACATACTTTCGTTGCAAGTTCGCAATTCTCCATGTCGATGTTCAACACATAAACATGCAATTATGCATCAGATTAAAATTATGCAAACATCTTATCTAGATGACAAAGGACTTGCGATTGCCTGAACGTAAATTTACTGATTTATGAAGCAACTCTGAAGAGCGATGAACAAAACCTAACAAGTAGCCTGTGATTTTCGTTCATTATGTTAATCAGATCAGATCGAGTTAAGATCAAGGTACTCCAAATTGTATGGTGCAGCAAAGATTGATGCCCTTGCCCTCCAAGTGTGTAGGACGACTGCAAACGAGAAATTGAGGTGCTATGAATCAGATCTTTCGTGGGTCCTTGCCATTGTATAAAATAATGAGTCGTTAATATTTTTGTGAGCTGACAAAAAACGACTCAAATTAAGAATGAATATTCGCCACACTTGTTGGTACAAACACCGTGAACTTTGAAAGTTTGTAGGTTTGTATGAATAGGTTACATTTCCTATTCTTAGCACACTGAGAGGCAAACTATAATACGTCTAAGCAACAAAAAGCAGTAAACAATGTCGAAAACAAAAGGAGATTGTATCGAACCTTATGAAATTATAATCCCTTCACTAAATTTCAAAACAATTCAGAGGTCAGAGGAAATTAAACTAATCAAAAAGAGAACTTCGACTCTCTCCTCTGTAATGAATAAATAACGAGTGAAATCGTGTGTGTTAGTTACAGTGTACCCTTCTAGATTCTCTCTTGGATCTCGACAAAATATTTTCATTGTCTACCAGCGTTGTATAGATGAAAATATTACGTACATCGCCATCGACTCCAAAGGAGATCAAGCTTTATATAGAAATTATTTCACTAAAACCTCCACACTTCCACGAGCGTCCTTAACTCAACTGTGCCTTTGCACACCATGTGCACTATTTGTGCACTACGGGAGAAACAAGCCACTCACAATTTGTCTCATTCCGCTTCGCACTTTACATTAAATTTTATTTCGTTAACACTCTCCAATTAATCTATAAACCTTCCCCTCACAACAAGCCACTCTCAAAAATAACTCTAAGTAGATATGTCTTAAAACGTTGACTGCGTTCGCTCGGTTGCAACGAGTTAGTTATTTCAAGAAACAAAATTGAAACATGGACTCTGACGCTCGAATACATTTATATCCTTTCCAAATAGTGTGAAAAATGTAATTGTACGACTGTATTTTACATCGTACGTTGAAATCTGTATTAACTCTTTAATGCCCTACAAGACTATACGGTCCTTTTCTAAAAACCCTTAACAAACTGTCTCCTTCGTTGAATTTTTTTCAATTGCGTTCTTTGAAATTCAGCGCTGAGTGGCAGCTCATCCTTTTTTTCTGATCTCGGTGACTGCCAGAGCTGGTTTAATGATGGCGGTTGCAATAACGGCAGCATCAGTACAAAAATGCTGACGTTTAAAAAACCAAAACAGTAAAATAATTGAAATGCCATTCAATCATATACTTGTACGTGAATGAACAATTTGCCAGCGAGAACACGTATGAACCAATACGTGGAGAACATGTTTAAACTTTTAACCTCTTTTAATAAAACTTAACCTCTTCTAAACGTTGCCGATAATTGTGCGTTTCCCTCGCTTGCTCCATTATTCTCCTCAGAACCCCTAAATGCCAAAAACATCCTACCATTACGTTACATCTTTTTTCTTTTCCCGAGCCAGTCAATTGATCTAGAAAGTCTCATACCATCCAATAATCAGAGTTTTCCCGTGTGACTAACGTTTAAGTCTACTAATCCTTATCATATAACTACACTGCAATATATCTAATGAAACTTCACTCGTCCACTCACTAAATATTTACGGATGTCAAATACCGTCTTGAACGGAATGGCGAAACGCAACACAAACGCAATGTGACGTCCATGTTAGATTCAAACTTTAGTATTTAAATCGGTTAAATATTTTATAACAATCACATCAAAGTTTTATCTTGGTATCACTTCGTATTAGCTTTACCATTTATTGAATTTGCCAAATTGTTGTTCAAATTTATTCATCAATTCCTATTTTATACTTTCATAAATTTCATCAAATCACGTCGACTCATGCGTAATATGAAAAGAAGAAGCAATGTAAAAGGAAACGAACATACTATTAATTGCAAGCGTTGTGGAATCTCTGCTTCTATCGTTAGTGCTGTAAAACAAAGAAAAAAATATAATCAACAAATAATCAACATGAAAAACGGTTACCAACCTAAACTGGAGCAAGAGTCTACCGTGTTTCATGTCGCAAATTAATCCCCAAAAAACTGTCTACACATCAAATGCTACAAGTCATCGTCAAGGTTTTTTTAAGTCCTTCCTTTAGGGTGGAAAAATGTCACACCGAATTTCATGTAGCCTATCTCTTTCGAACTTCATTTCTTGTACAGCAAACTCAATAACAGAAATGACCACCATAAGAAAAACATGGACACAATGTCGTCGCTCAAGTACTACAGTTTGATTCCAATTCGGAGCTTTTGGAATGATGAAAAAGTCAATTCACTCGTGACTTAGGTCTTTTAAGCGAATGTTAATGGTCAATACCTCTAAGCCAGGGGTTACCATCCTGGGGTGCTCGCACTCCCTGGGGCGCGAGACAATATTCCAGGCGTGAGAGAAAAGTCCAGGTAAATAACAAAATGTTGGTTTTTGGTTGGTATTTTTTTCGAGAGTGCGAGGTTCGAGTGAAAATTCTGTAAGGGTGCGGGGCAAAAAAAAGGCATGGGAGCCCCTGCTCTAAATTATATTTGAGTGGTAAAACACAAAAATTTAGAAGTAAACGTACGTGTCAATGTGTTTCAAAATTAGATGGATAAAGAATTATTCATGGTTCAAGATGCAAAAACTTTAATGAATGATACGAATAGTTAATTTAAGATGATTAAAAAATCGAGATGGTTGAAGGGATTTTTTAAAGCAAGATTCAAAGGTAGGACACCCCTAAGAATGGACAAAAACTCCAATTTTCATTGTGAGCGTAGAGAGAGCGTGTGCGCGTTAGGAACAAAAGCGCCCCTGTTATTAAGTTGCACTTCTCTCGCATCCCATCCACACTCGCACTTCACATTTATGTACCAGACTTTTAAGGAGCAAATCTGCCCCGCACTCGTGACATGCCTGCCAGTAGAATGTATTGTGTTCCCAGGTGGCACAGGATAGGCCAATCCCACACACCTAAACCGTTTACATACTCTCGGAATTATCTAAAATAACTCCAGCATTGATGCTTCTAAGCTTGAGACTAAAAAGCAAGTCGAAAATCGCTACACGTAAAGTCATTTTTATTAAAAATGATCAAACAAAACTGAACGTTTCGGACAAACAGTCCATCTTCAGTAAAATCTCTGTAAAACAAAACCAAAAGAGGAAAAAATTGATTCACTGATGAAGTATTTCTTAAAGTTTAAACTTTGAAAAACACGAACAACAACGTTAAACAACGGTAAAAAAACAGAGGTAAAGGAAAACTAAACAACTGAACTATGTGTTGGTGACTTGAAGCGGAAAAGCACTTTGGGTGTCACTCAGAGAGGGCTTCATTTTGTAAACATGCAAGGATTCGGGAATGCGCGGATCTGTTCTGTATATTTAAGAGGTACCGGCCAAGATTGTAAAGTCCTTTAGGGAGACCGGAGTTATTTGGAACTTGATGTAAGAAGCAATTTACTATTTGACATTTACCGAAATTGATCATGTCGATGATACTCAACCCAGTCGCGTTGGTTTGAAGCTTTTTCAAAATTCATATCAAACACGGCATGAGAATGAAACAGGAAACATGTAAAACGAGAACCAACGGTATCAGTAACCGAGAAGCGGATTCAAAGCCAGGTACTCCAGTAGATATCTCTGGAATTATTTTATGTTGATGATTTTCCCAACCAGAGTAAAAAAATACGACAAAACAGCAGCCAAAAAAATATTGAAATATATTTTAAAAGCTGGGTAACCTATAGGGAAACTCAGCGGAAAGGATCCGAAGTTTTCGTTTCTACTTAAATTATTTGACCCATTATTTCATGCAATTGATAATTGATTACATGAGTTAACTGATTTTCACTTTGAAAAAATCGGTTTTCTCCGAGAACATCTCATTTTTATTTTGAAACTCGATTTTCACTTGGAAGAAATTGTTTTTTTTTATGATCTCGAATTTCATTGGGAGAAAATAACAAAGAAAATATGTAGAAAATGGCAATATTGGGATATGTGAAACTGATCTCGACATATGGTGCTCTAGGGTATAATATCATCTTTAAAATAGCAAATAAGTTCGTCTCTCACCAAGTAACCAAATGCAATTTAATTTTTCTTTCAACTTAGTCACCTCTTCCTCGGAAGAGTCTAAGAACAAGTGTTTGACTTATACCTGTTTACGCCGTGTAAAATTGAAGCATCTTTAAACATTACTCATAATTTGATTCATTTATCCATTAAAATAATGTTAATATGAAGTTGTCTTCAATCCTTCTTTAATTTACACTTATATTGTTGCTATAAATTGTTTACATTAGATTGTTTAAATGGTAATGTTATCACAATGCCTGGGAGAGTTTTAACATCAAATTTAAGAAATTAAAGTCTTATCCGTTATCCAAGCTAAGTAATTCTTACGTCAAAATTTATTTGTTTTACTTAGATAAATGTGTTTGCTTCTTCATAGAAAGTGTTTGCTTCTTCAGCAATTTCTATGATCTATATGCTGGGTACGCACTTGATGAAAATGCACGAAAAACTGGTTTTCAATTTTCAACTAGTCGATTTTTTAATTTTAAATTCATAATCCATAGCTTCCACACGATATACTTTCAACGAAATCAGCTGCTGCAGCAGAAAACTGAACTCATGAGTGACAGAGATGACTGTCCTGAAAGGCTTTTTTCATCAGTATTTGTAGTCTTTATAAGCCCTGAGTCCTCTTGCCTAATGTGGATTACCTTAATGAGGGGGTTTTTCTATTTTTACTCCCAGCTAAACATATAATAAACCGTTTAACATGACTATTGTCAACTTCTTACCGTTTGTTTATTTATTTAGGGCCCCAACATTAAAAGACATTCAAAAATTTTGTTTACTTCTATGTGTTTGATGTGTTTTATGCATTTTTTAAAAGTTTTTTCGCTCTTCATCTTCATTGAAGCCATTTACAACTGTTTCATCATGATACTTGAATCAATTTCTGATCTCTGTGAAACAGTACATCACTTAGCTAATAGCTATTGAATTTAATAGCTTGATGTTAAAAGTCAATATTATTCAAGTAGACATAATTTTAAGATACTTTGCATGGATAAGTTATTTTCATTCTTTTGTTATTTGCTCTGTATAACATTTCTTGTGTTACCTCTGACAGTTTTTTGTAGTTTACGTTTCACATCGGTTTTTTCCGCATTAAAAATAGAAAACGGAAAGCAATAACTTCAGTAATAGGGTCTCGCGGAAACATAGAGCAAAAACTTGTGAAATTTTTCCACTCCGAAGAGTCCTAAAAACTTGTAGTATCCAAACTTACTAATAAATTTACGTTCCAGCATTAAGAATAAGCTAATGTATTGCAGCAAAAAAGTCACGGAACTTGCAGGGAAAATATGTTGTACGTTATCCTCACCTTGTTTCAATTTACACATTGCACAGAAGGTTTGATTCTCTAAAATTGCTACAGCTCAAACACTTGGTTATGAATCTTGGCGATGGCAAAGCTCCAGCGTCGAATTTGTCAAGAAGTGAAGCTATTCGCCATAAGAAAGAACAAATGTTTGGGTGATGATTATTTTCATCAAAAAAAATTAACATGTGCTAACATTCGACAACTTTGGATGCAGAGAACGGTTAATAAACACTGATCATTTGCACACATATTAAACAAAAAATCGTGTTCAGAATAGAGAAAGACTTACCATTACACTCATCATGATAATTACCAGCACAGAAAATTGCACGAGCTCATTAATTCAAATTGAAAATCTCACTCAAAAAGCTCCATGAACGATTCATTTTAAAACAGCTACTATTGCATAATTAGAAAGTCCTACCGAATAACATAAGCTTGAATCAAATATATACAATTATTCTCAACCACAAAAAATATAAGGGATGCATTTAAAAGTGTTTATGGTGTGTACTTTCCAGATGTTTTTCCTTTCTACCTCTAGATTTTAACTCTACTGCTTAGAACCTAAACATGACAAACCAACTAACTTTCCTATGACATAAAAAAGAAATAAAAACTCGTAAATAATTTCAGGATTGAATGCAATACATGAAACATCTAGTACGGGCTAGCCTAATAGGAAATGAAAAATTAATATCTTAAGAACTGTTCGAAAATGACATAAATGGCTGTAAATCATTAATAAATTTCAGAGCTCAATTAGAACTAAGAAGTGATGCAATTTTATTCAAGGGAGCACACGTATACATTAAGTTTTTTAATTCAGTGAATCTACTTCTGATAACAGCTATCATTGATAACTTCAGCATTTGGACTTGGCCACTAGATTTACTTTAGTTACCTTCACGCCCTTGCATAGATGGGTGAATTTTCAGCTCCTCCCCTTGGTCCCTTATCATATCGCAAACATCAAAATTCTGACCATCATATTCGGTGCTGCATGACCACAAATAGTGAATTAGGAACCAATGTGATCATCATCAGAACTGCCTCTATATGTGCTCGTTCTATAGCATATGCGTTATTATTTTAGCATGAATTGCACTCTTAGTTGATGTACTCAAATATCAGATTTTTGGTCGTCAATTTAGGTACATGATGACTCGTATGTTTTTCTGTTGAAAAAATGCACGTACAAGATTGATTGCATGTACTGTTTTTTTATTCTTTTTCTCAAACACAACAGAAGATGTTCATCCATTAAATGTAAAATCTAATCTTCTTTAAGCTTGTTATTTCAATAATTTCCAAAATAATAGTCGTAGAGTCATTTCTTACTAGCGCTAAATACAGCACAACTTCTTTTCGATTTCATCAAACTCGGATCTCGAGAGGGTGAACGGGTATACCGAAAAGCAATTTTGCCACCTGTAAATAAACACTGTCATTCACACGGAAGTGTATGCATCATTTCTGCTCAGAAAACAGTAAAATGTGTTGTAATTCAGAGTACAACTGCCCGCGTGTTGTGTTCGTTTGGTCACTAATGCTTCAGCAGGTGACCTTGACGACTCGTGAAGCTGATTTAAAACATCATTCAGCAAATTCTGACTTACTGCAGCACACTAACACTGTAGCACAACCAGTGCGTAAATAAACTAGCGGCAATTACCTAAAGATAGTAAAATACTGGAAAAATGGGGGCGGTGAATGACTGTGGCCTTATTGCAAACCTTGAGAAGTTATGAATAAACGAATACGAACATCATCAACACACGGCAAGAGACAGATAAACTTAAATTTTTGCCAAAATAGCTCTATATTCGGATTTTATGCATTTACATTTACGATTTAACGCTATATTTTTACAAGAACCTATCATCATTATATATTTCTCCGCTGATATAAATTACGTAAAGGCTGCTACTCTTCATTATCAAAATAAATCTTCGCCGGGAGAAACTTTCATAATGTTAGCTACGTGAAAAAGTTTTATGTATCAACAGTTCTCAGACAAACTTTTCTTCCGCATGACAAAAAGGCACTCCGATAAGCCACATAAACTACTTTTAAATGTGTTTGTGAATACCACCGAGTGCTTGTGCCTTCGTGAGTGAGGATGCTCCTTGTTTTGCTCCGAAACAAAGTGCCACATTGGTTAAAAATCATTAATTTCTAAACTAAAAGAGAACCCACTCTCACCATGAGCATCCATGAGTAAAATCAACTTAACACAGTCTAAAAATTAGAAAGCGAAAAGTGTAATATTCCCTCGAAAAAGAGTGCTCAACTCTCATCTTCAACAAGATCCAAGTTCCCTCAACTTCGAGATGGCAGCCAGAAACACAAGTCGAAGCCGCAGTGAGTCTCCGTCGAAGTTTGGCTCGTCTCCTTACGTACAAGAAGTGTTAAAAGATTGTAAGCAAGTAGTGTCTGTTTTAATTGAACACTTCAACTCAGAAATGGCAAAATTTCAAAATGAAATAAGTGACTTTATAACGCTAATTGAATTACTAACGAAGGAAGAATCTGAGCAAGAGAAAATTTTCGATGACCAAAATAGGAGAATAAATAGCTTAGTCTCCCATCTAGACCGATTAGAGAAAAAAGAGGAACATGCAGAGGTAAGAAACAGAAAACGCACTCTTGCTATTTCTGGGGAGCTACCGCATATACGTGAAGGCGAAGACTGTAAGGAGACAGTTCGCCAGAAGGACAACATCAACCTCAGTAAAGCCGATATCACTACAGCAAACAGAAGCCTGGGTGGGAATATCAGCGTCTTTGCTTCTAAACTTCTAGGACAAACTACCTCAAGACCTCAAGCAATTAACACACCTGAAGAGCTCGGCCAATATCTGCTACAGCAACTGAGCATGTCCTCGAACACAGTTATAGGTAACTAGCACTCTGTGCTAGTTACCACTCTGTGTTTATTAAACACAGAGTGTTAATAAACACTCTGTGTTTATTTTTACTCTTTAATTTAGTCTAGTTTAATTATTTTTAAGAAGTACTATCTTTATTTCTATGTTTACCATATATTTTTTCAACATTTTCTTTTTTTCACTACGCTGTATATTATATACTGCTAGTGCATTTTAATGAATGATCGTGCTGATATATTTGACGATATTGACCACGATCTCAATCATTTGAATACGCTGTATCCAAAACTAAATAAAACTAGAAACTGTGGAAATACAACTACTTTTAAATTCAATGAATCGATGAGTATAAGTCGCAATGATTTTTCGCTGTTGTGTTGGAACTGTTGATCAATTTATCCAAAAATTGAATAAAAACATGTACTATCACTGAGCTCAATTGTATCTTTGACGTTCTTAACTTTGCCGAAAATGGATGACTAAACTGAAAATAAGATTCAAAAGCAGGACTTTTATGGCCACCATGCATTTGATGTAATCACAATAAACGTTGTTGAGGCATCAGTACGTACATCTCTTAAGACATAGATTCGATAATCATAGCAAGTGCTACAATTAGTCGTGAACGCATAGAAACACTATTAACGCATAGAAACACTAACATAGAACGGACGACCAATGGTAAACGAATTATGCTTGGACCGGTGTGTGGGCCTCCTTGGACCGGTGTGTGTGGGTCCGGTATCATTTCCTGAATTCAATCCATGGCATTAAGCTGCAGTTTAACGAGTCATTTTACAATGACATAATAATCTGCGGTGACTTCAATTATGATCTTTTGAAACATGAAAGCTGCGAACAAATTTTAAACTTCATAAGCGTCTTGCAGTCTAGATCTTTCCTCCCAATCATCACGAAGCCTACACGTATCTCATCAGAATTTGTTACGTTGCTCAATAGTATTTTTAAGATAGATCGAACTGATTTTCTTACAGGAATAATAACTTCCGACTTATCTCACCATTTACCTGTCTTTCTTATTAAGAGAAACGTATACATTAAAGTACTTGGACTAGTCACACGCTGAAATTTACTCCTATCGTTGAGTAAATAAATTTAATTTAGGAACAATGCGCACTGCTTAAGAAGAATTAGTGCCAATATTGTACATCTCTCAACAGAACAATGTTGCAATGAACAATGATGAAGCAATACTAAACTCAACTGAAATTATAATGACTACGTGTATTCGATGTCCGGTTATCACTCCTACAATTACATCGAAAAATAGATAAAAGCCCTGGATTACGGAAGACATCGTTGTTAAATTTGTGCTCGTCATAGCCGTGTGTGTAGCGGACCTGACTCCGTGCGGGGAGACCCGGGTTCGAGTCTCGGCGCTGTTGACAATTTTCTCTGTTGGGTATAGGAGAAAAATTCTAAGCACAATACCCCTCTCTACCCAGGTGTCTGAAATGGGTACCGGTCTTTTACCGGGGGAAAGCGTCATGGCGTCCTGGTGTTAGTTCTAAGGCATTTGAAAAACCAATGTAAAAGGTGATATGTATCATGCTTCAATTGGAAATAAAGCATCCGTAGATGCCGATGTTTGTTTAATAAGAAACGTCAAGCGCACCTAGCTCTACTCTACGAAGGGCGAATATTTAGGGAAATGTATAACAGATTCAAGAATTGTGTGACGAATCAAAGAAGGACATAAAAAACTACTTTACGCTCAAATTCACCCAATTTAAAACTGAAATTACAAAAACCTGAGGCCGACTAAACTCATGCTATAAACCGAATAATTATTCTCCTAAAGCGATTGCGCTTATTGTTCAAGATAACGTAAAATATCACGAGAAGAAAAACATTGCATCTGCGTTCAATAACTTCTCTGTAAACAACGAAAAATATATAGCTAATAGTACTTCTAGTGAACCTATATTCCGATCACCTAGAATACACGAATCATGTCTGTGAACACAACTTTTTTTCTTCACTCCTACAAATTCTTCGCGTGTAATTGCGTGCATAAATAACTTGAAAAATAAATCAAGTGAATTTAAAACGTTCTCGGCTAAAAAACTTAAAGTTATAACTGTTATGATAGTACCGTTCATATCCAATATTATTAAACAGTCGCTTCTCCTAGGCAATTTTCCAGACTCTGAAAATTGCCAAAGTAACCCCAATTTTTAAATGTGGAGAAAAAACTTATGTCAACGAATATAGACGTGTCTCCATACCATCAATAATTTATAAAATATTCAAGAAAATTTCACATAAAAAACTGTGCTCTTATTTTGAATAAGAATAATTTCTCTACTATAAACAATCACATCTCTTAAGTACCTCAATACGTCTCTAGAATATACTGTTAAGATCTAACCTATTTAAACTACTATTGTAAAATTAAGCATCTAATCTCGAGTGAATTAATTCATTGATCAGTCTAGTGCACAACTCGGTTTAAATGAATTAGGTTAAACATATTGTACACCTTAGAATAGCGTTGATGATTGAATGCCCTAGAAGTCGTTGAATTTATTCGGCCCTCAGGAAGCTATTCTCAAATGTGACCATTGTGGTAGATTTGAGAAATAATCTGCAACTGTTCCGCTTGTGGTAAATGGATTGTTTAAATTGTTATAATTGTTTTCAATACGCGTAACGCATTAAGTATTTATACGCCTATTATTAAGTTATTAAGTTATTAATGAGCATTTTGTTAACTTCTTTACTAAGCTGTTGGAAGATTCACGTCGCATAGATTTTCCCCTATAAGTAAATTCTTAACTTTCAATATATTCAAGTAGTTCTAAATTCCTTTATGCTCAACTTCTATCGCCAAAAGTAATATCAATGTCAGTACTGTGAGTAGAAAATACTGTCTATCTGACAAAAAAACTCATGTATTTTCATTTAATTTCTCTCGTATGAACGGTGAATAACGCGAACGTTATAATTGTAAAAAAAATAAAAATATCTAAAACCACGTTTATGAGCTTAAATGTTCACGCTAAGTGATTGAACTATAAAATAAGAAATATTTCGGAATAATTGAAAGGCGGTCACATTCATGTAACACATCCAAATCACAAATCCTATCAGAAAGATGGACAGCAACATGTGTCCGATGTTATCATTTTCGAATTCACTTGATATTTTCAATCTGTGTTCCATTGCTTCTCTGATGAACAACTTTTTTTCCCTTACACTAAATTTGACTTCGCCTCCCATTTTTGTATCACAACGAAATTTATTTAATCAAGTAAGATTCTGTTACAATGTACGGGTTCGGTGTAGATTTCTGTGAATATGGTACAAACGCATATGTTGGTACCATACTAATCAGCAATAAATGATGTGTCTCAATCTGCATGTCAACATAACTAACATTATGTTTACCGACTAGAACAGAGCAGTTTTATGAGCAAAATCTGATAACTTTTACGATGGACCAGCGTCAACTTTGGAACCGGAAATAGAAAATTCCATTGAACTTAATGGGCTTGTTGCTGGCCAATAATTTGTTCCCTGACAAATAATTTGAAGTATATGGCATTCATTACATACTTCGAATTCTGTTGTAATCCTAAATGGTTAGTTTACAACACGTCGAATTTCTAGCAAAACAAATTGATATCGGATCACAAATCAATTTCTTTAGCAGCGGAGGGATAAATGTGCTATGTATTGGGTTAGTCAAAAAGTTCGTTCGCTTTTTAGTCATCTGTCAGACCTTCTAAAGACCGATTTGTGTCCTTATTCTCTGAATCATGTATTGGGGTCAACGACTAAGTGTACGTCAGTGTGCAATAAGCCTCCAAGTCGAGAAATTCTGACAATTTAGCCCAATTAGCAGCTTGAACTTATTTTGTAAGCTGCAGTCTGGTATTCTAATGAAAATTGCTAAACGCATTTTATGAATGTAACCTGGATGATAAATTGAAACAGTCGGATATGAATGAAAATCAAAACACAAAAGAACAGTCGCATACAATTATGATCAACGTTCTCTAAACGCTGGCATTTTATTAACTAACTCTGTTCTAAACGCGTGCAAGTTTAACTGATCCAATTCGTTTTGTTCCTAAGAGACCATATAGTAAGGTTTTCCGTGACAGCACTGGGCCGCTTAGCACAGACTTGTGTCGATATTGCTCAACGTAGCGGCGCTGGCCCAATACAGCATTGTTAACGAACGATGGTCACCTTGGCTTCAGATGCCAGAGTTTCCTGCTGTAATTGTTCAGCATGAATTACCTAAGCTTCATCAACTGCGTCTTTAAACATCCATTATGAAATGCCAACGTGATCTAACTTTTGTGAAATAAATTACTCACCTTGTCGATTTGTCTTGTTCGAATCATTAAAATGGGACTAATGGCGTAATTCAGAATTGACACCGCAATTCTTCTTCCTATCTTGACCGCCATCTTTCATCCAGTCAAGTCACCTATAGGCAGACCGTCATAGCTTATGCTCTCCGAGGTCTCCTCACTTTCACACATATGCGTGTTTTCTTTCACTGTGAGTAAATTGACTCAGTTGTTTAGTCTCAGCGCTCGTGAGTGGAATTACAACGTCTGAGCAAAGGTGAAATTTTGACAGTTATCTCGTTTTCTGAGAATGTCATTGTCCTGGAAACTTTACCTGAAGTAGAGCTAAAGATCAATTTACTATGAATGAACTAGAAGAGAGGAAGCTGGGTACTCATCTTTGAAGTCGAGACTAGCAGCAGGTTATCGACAACCAATGTCTGTCTTGAAAATGTTTCACGAGAATAATGGTATGAAATAGATCATATTTTACGAACGACTGGTTTTTGTTTATACGCATAAGTTAAATAAAAACAATCTAAAGTTAAATATCAAGGCGACATAGCTGTTGGCTTCGAAATGGGAGGTATCCAAAAGCAGAATATCAAAAATATTATCCAGTGATCCAAAGAATCCAAATCAAATTCGTCATGTCGATCAATTTGATGTCATGTGATTGGTGATTAAACTGACAGGAGGCGGTAAAAAGTTCTGATGATAGGGGAAGATGTCGGTGAAACGGGAGGTATCCAATTCAGAATATCTAAAATATTATCCATTAATCCAAATAATCGAACTCAAATTTGTTTCGTCGATCATTTCAATGTCATGTGATTAGCTATTAAACAGTCAGGAGACGGTGGAAAGTTGAGATGGTAGGGGAAGATCTCGGTGCATGGCGAGACCGCTAAGTAGGCAGGTGGCACAGGAGCGCATTGACTAGATAGGTACGGACCACATCCGCTCGGCAGGCGCGTGAACGCGGCCGAAACTTCAGTCACCATTCAGTCCCGTAGCTGGCGGCGTGCTGTCGCCAAGTAGCTGCCCTGCGCGGCTAGACTTCTCTATTCACCGAGACTTTTTCCCCTATGAATAGAAGATAACTGTATTATTTTCACATACAAGCCTAACTTAAGATTTAAACTCATCTCTACTCGTAGCTTGCATGGGAAGGATGAGTGAATTAAAACACACGAAGCAAGGGAGAGCTGGTCAGCTGAGAGAGGCGCTAACAGGTACCAAGGCTCTCTGCTCTCTATTAAAGCGCTCCGTGCAGCAGCTGTAGCTGTAAAGCAGAGCTGTTTCTGTCGCTACCTCTCTAATGCCACTCCAATGCTGCGTGAATGCTATAGCTTTCTCAGTTCGAATGCTTTCACGAGCACACATGCGAAGCAGAGACGGAGCAGGCGCAGAGTAACAAAAGCTTTTAAATATTGAGCTAATGAGGTTTTACGGTCGATTATCACAATTACCATGCAGACAGTTAAAATAAAATAAAAATTTTGATAGAAATTAATCTATTAGCGCCATCAATCTATTGAAGAAATTATGCAAACGTTATTAAGGTGGGGCAGTGTAAGCTAGCGGTAACCGATGCTTCGTCTGGTTCGCTGTATATTCGCGACGGTCCAGTGCAGTCTCTAGAGTAAGTTGGGAAGCCTGGAGATGCGTGAGGTAAAAATCAATAGCCCAGAGAAGGCAGCAAAATACAAGGGGCAAGCTTGTGGTGATCAGAGCTGAGGATAGGCTGACGGTCGCACCAAGAGAGGTGGTCTTGCACGGCTCGCAGAGAGCCTGAGAGTTCGGCCAACTCCCCACTTCTGCGCGCGGTCCCAAATTAGGTCACTAAATATTGAGACTTCGCAGCTTAAGCCTCCACTCCGTGTTTTAAGATCTGAATAGTTTAATGGTGAATTATTCACCAGTTACTGATAGAAACTGCGTTTAAAAACTCCTAATTAATTAGAAGTTTGAATCTCGAAATTGTGGTGCCTCATGTTGAGAGAGTACGAAAGTGATCTAAATCCAGGAAGGGATATGGCAGCTTAAGCCTCTACTTCTTGTTTTAAGATCTGAATAGTTTAATGATAAATTATTCACTAGTTATTGGTAGTAGCTAGTGAAGCTCCTAACTAATTAGAAGTTTGAAGCTCGAAATTATGGTGCCTCATGTTGAGGTAAAAAAAATAATTCAAATCCAGGATTGAAAGAAAAAACAACTACCACATACGTATTTACTGTTTGAAGTAGAGAAACGAAATAATGATTTAATTCACTTCCGTTTCTAAATCTACATGGCATCATAAAGGGAGAGTTTCGGAAAAAAATAGTCGTTGATTGCGTTCGGGAAATTTTTATAAAAAATAGGAAAACAGCATGATATATTTTTTGAAGAATATAATTTATAAACTAACATTTACAAAATAAACGTGATCTACCGGCATACATCACTCTCAGCAGCAAAACTGAAGAATCTTCTAATTAATCATTAATTTAATTTGCAACTTCATTTAAAAATGAGAAGTGAAATATCTTTAGAAATTAAAATTTTTACATTAAAACGCTTCTTAGTACTACAGTTCCATCACTATCAGTTCATACTGAGGACGTCTTTAACGATGAAAAATTTACTTTAAATTAATGAATTAAATAACGGAGAGTCAATACAAAATTTGACTATCTGTTGACAATTTGAAGTGGGACAACAAATCCAAGTACCAAGTTCTTAGCTCTCGCTCTTCCTACAGCCTTGCCCATAAATCTGAAGATCTAAGCATAACAGTTAAAGCTTGTATCATGAGCTTCATTATTAAGAATTTATACTTACAAACTTATGGAAAATTTGGAAGTTCACAAGTCACTGAAGAGGATCTTATTTTGTCCAACTCTGACTACGTGATGGCGTAACTTATCGTAACTCAAGTAAGGGACCACAAACGAGAATTAACTGACTTGTCCATGAACTATCCTCCACGTCCGGCTAAGAGCAGTTGAAATTCACCGTTGTTCTTCCATGATCTGAGCTTGATTGGCTCCAAGCGATCGGTAGTGATCACAGTATCGATATTGAATGCCAATGAGAGACTATTTCTCTCCTGCATAAATAGGTTCAAGATCTCAAAAAATCTAGAGTTCCCATTGTTCTTTCTTTTAATTTTTAATGGTATCAATATAGCATCACGTTTATACTTAAGACGACATAAAGATACATTTATGGCAACTGGATAGTTATTATAATAGTTATTGATGAGTTTTTTCGCTCTGTTGCCGTTGAATCACTTTTTTTGAACGAGCCTCGAGCGTCATGATGAACTTTTCTCGCACCCATAGAAAATATAAAAGTTGTGTTTATTTTTTTCGTAGTTGTTGTTGCTTGTTTGTTGGTTTGTTTTATTCTGACTGGCAATGATACTGCATGGTGTTCCTTCTGCGTAGAAAGAATAACAGCGAAAAGGAAAAATACATTACCTACATGGGCGAGATTTCTTAAGACAAAAGTAAAGTTGATAAAGTCAGAACTTGGGTGACATGACCGCTCCCTTTACATATATTTATTCGCGGCTCGTTGTAAAGTTGTACTTGGTTAAACATCTTTAAACCATACAAAATTGTAACTTTCTAGCTAATTACTCACTGGAACCCCTGAGGCCTTTTAAGAAAATAGTAACTCGGCAATCTGTGGCTGTGGAAAACCGGAACCACTATGAAGCTTGGCGCGAATGAAAAGGCTGATTAGTTTCATGTTTAAAACACGTCTGTTCTTGCTTTTCCTTCGTCAAACTCAGCTACGATTTCTTACGTGTTTTATTTGTCATCACTGTTTTCCCAAGCATCACTCCATAAAATCATTGATAAAACGACGGGGTCACCTGAAGACTTAACACTTTTAAAGTTACAGCTGATGGACTGACTCATTGACTTTCCCAAAAAAATACTCAGAACATAATTTCACACTTTATGAAAGAAATTAGTTCATAAAAGTAATAGTCATCGCTACAAAAAGTAACATGAGAAGTATTGGGAACAAAAGTTTTCACTTACATATCGAACCAAACCTAACACGCAACAGAAAGTAAGATTAGTGAACTTTGGAGAAGAATTATCGTAGCACACAAGTTATTTTCCGTCCCATGATTTACACGTGAACAAAAGGCATCCCATTTCAAATCAACTGAATACAAAGCATCTCCGGGTCATTTGAAATGCTTATTCTTCAGGTGATCCGAATTGAGTATTTATAGAGGCAACGCTTCGAAATGGAGCCACGCTCGCGTTGCGAGCATGTGACAGCCAGGTACGCAGCTCTATAAACTTATTTCATTGAATAAGAAGCTTCTACTGGATCAGACTAGATTCAAATCATAGTCTTCAGCCTTTGTGCACTCAATATACAATTTTTGCCCCTTCAGTTCTCAGAAGAGATTAAATCTTTACCGTCAGCAAGGAGAGTCTTGTGATAGAATATCTAATAGACTGTGTTTAGCTGCTACTGTTACCTCTTGAGTCTGAGTGAATTATCCTAAAAAGCTTCAAAGGCCACTTAAGGACACTTATTTTATCACTGCCTCTTCAACAATTAATAAACTAAATCGACAAATAGGATACAAACTAGTAGAAAAAAATTTCAAGTCATAGACACACAGTATACTGACAAATAGGGTACATGATACTAGCGAAAAAATTTCATGCCACAGGCAAACAGAAGTGAGAATTTGGAAATATCTAGCGAAATTTTCTTCGTATTTCCTTACTTTGAGTAATCCAAGAACTTTTTTCGTCTTTCTGAGAGCCGGATCTCCCTTTAATATGACTATCTTATGAAAAAAATTGAAGTTTAGATTCACGATTCCAACATTTGAATAAAATAACAGTGTGTCCCCTTATTTGTATCAATTTTCTAAAACCTTTTTTCCTAACACGTTGCAACGATGGTATTTTTGAGGTACTTAGACATAGATTATCAGTAGATTTACAATTGTGTTTACTCTACCTAATTTCATGTCTAGAACACAATACAATGAGCAACCATAAAAAGAGTAAAGTATTGGATGAACTCATTTAGAATAACAACCATCAAATTAGTGCGCTGCTGCAGAGTGACACTGTAAGTCACCTCTTTGAAATTTATTCACCTAAATTTCACAAAAATTTCGAAGACTGGGTCATTTTTGAACGTTTATCTTCTTACACAATCTTGTGTAGATTGATGCATTCTCAGATTCCAAGCTAAAACTCTAAACTTAGGTAGTGTCTACCACCCTATTTTGTCATGTTCTGTAGTTTTCCATAACGATTCTAACTCGTTTGAGTTTGCCGCCTCCAATCACTTTTTAAGTCACTTTCTCTACCTTGATATGAACAACGTATCCTCATTTATTCCAAGAGGAACTTGTCTCCAGTTCGATGTGCTCTTACTCACTATCACAGAAAGTGAGCACTTCTCCTTGTGGTTTGTTCTTATACTTCCTCAAGTGCCACACGAAATATATCTCTTCAACATGGTCGAACTAACCCACACTTACGGCACTAGACACCTCTCACTGCCACCTCAGTATACTTGTAACACCTGTTAGTTGCTAGCTCAATTGGAACACGTCATCGCTAGCAGTACTGAGTACCCTCTCGGCGCTGATCAGAGAATCTTTTTCTGCGTTCGAACGTTTTCAAAAACTTACTTTCGTATCCATTCTCAGATATAGTGAGTGGATTTTCAAATCACTCATTTGAATTGTTTGAATTGTTTTGGGAAATAAAAGTAATTTTTTTTTCAGGTTTTGTACATTTTGTGCTTACTCTTTGTAAATATTGGCCGTTCTACTTCTCAATGTTTCCGTCGGGTTAGCAAAAGAAAAAAGATGTTTGAAAGTTTTATTAAAACATAAAACCTCCCTCCATCCGGCTGGGCATGAAATTAATTTGTCAATTTATACATCTGTGAGTTACGTTGCACAATTGACTCACTGTACATGGATTCAGTCCCATGGTTTTCGCTGCAAAAACCTAACGCAAATAATCGAAAATGACACCGATTTATCTGTGCATGAAAGTACAGTTTCACTAAGACAACATTATGGCTCATCATGAATAGCTGTTTTTACGTATTTACTCCATATTTTTGGCATAACACCGCAAATTAGCGATTATATAACAAGCCAACATGGCGCTGCTGCCATATGGTGCAAGAATGATGCAAAATGTGTTACTGAAACACGGTTCAGCAGCAACATGGCCCTGCAGCTACAAGTGATACAGCAGTAAGGCGGTTCAGCAGCTATTTGAAAGTTGAAAATGTACAGCAGTAACGCGATTTAGGAGCTATTGGAAACTGTATGGAGTAACGTATCGGTGCAATAGCACAGTGTAGCTATATGACACACGGCCGTATGAGGAGTGGGGAAAAGGAAGGAAGAAAGACTTTAGAGCAGCAGTACGTGCAGTAATTTGGGATAACAAAGTGGTGCAGAGCAACACGATTCAACAATACGGAACAGCAATACGGTACACAGCCGTGTGAGGACGTGAGAAGGACGATACAGAAGTAACACGGTGCAGTAATACGGTACACGGCCGTGTGAGGACGTAAGAAAGAAGGTACGAAAGCAACACGGTGCAGCAATACGGTACACAGCCATGTGAGGATGTAAGAAGGACGGTACAAAAGCAACACGGTGCAGCAATACAGTACACAGCCATGTCAGGATGTAAGAAGGACGGTACAAAAGCAACACGGTGCAGCAATACAGTACACGGCCGTGTGAGGACGTAAGAAGGACAGTGCACAAGCAACACGGTACAGCAACACGGTGCAGCAATACGGTGCACGGCGGCGCGAGAAGTGCACAAGAGGAAGGAAGAAGGACGTCGGCGGCGAGAGGGAGGGCACACACACATAGGCTGGTGGCCGTGCATGTCGCGGCTTTAAAGATGCCCTATTGCTTACATGGCCAGCAGCAGCTGCAGCCCAAGTGAAGAGAGCAACACAAGCAGTCTTCCGGCCACCCGATGCTGGACAGCGCGCGACACTCGCCCAAGCCTTTGTCGGTCTCCTACCTCCTTCCTATGGCGGTCATCTTCGAGACAATGTAAGCATCGCCTTACTCGACACTGCTGTTCCATCGAGTCCACAACACGAGATTAGTTAGTACCTAGGCATGCATATACACTGGTATTCGGACGTGGTTTCAGAATCGTGTTTTTAACTAGAAGCGGATGTAATTTTATGGATTAATTAAAGAGCGTGGATGATGAACACACGTTTTCCCTAACATTGAAACGAAATATTTCTCCTAGCGAAAGCATGCTGAATAAGCTTCTCTGCTTGTAAACAATCCCCTCATTCGCACGTAGATATATGTGCTAAAATTACCAACACTTTTTCTTTTCTAAGGATCACTAAGCATAGCACAAGAGCTAAAGGAAGACCATTTATGTCAATGTGTTGTGTATGAAGAAAATACTTTTTGAGCTCATTTGAACCATTTATGTCTATGATTTTCAAACACAAATTACTTCGCTGTATTCGCTCACCTCAAAAATAATTCGGATTGCGTTATTTATGCTTGTAATGAAGATTGTTTTTCGTAGTTGTACAAGGAACTGTAACCAAACAAGCATCTTTCTCAGGAATCAATTTATCACTTGAGCTCCTACTGTGTTTGAAACTGACCGCTAAAAGTTGCAGCTACTGGACTTGAAACTGACCACGGTTTGCGAGATTCTGTATTTATCAACGGAGAAAGAATCGTCAACGCCAAAGCCAAAGACATTTCCACACGCGATGCCTTGCGTGGGGAAATGTCCCTTAACTTGGAAGATCTAGAACGTTCTCACGATCAGGTGTGGCATGTACGAAGCACTCCTTGCATTACACCTTTTTTTGCCTCAATAATATTCTCAAGAACATGATCTAAGAAGTCACGAAGTAAGCGTGTACTGAAAATAGAAAAACAATACAAGAAAAAGAAAGCATGTTAAAAGGTACAGAAAATCCACTGGAAGAGGTGAAAAAAAGTTTGTAAAACGTTTCGTAAAATCCACTTATTCAAAAGAAAGAGGTAAATATCCCATGGAATACCTCCACCATTTTCATGATTACACACATTCAATTTATCAAAGATTTCCGATCGCCGTTTTAAAATTATGTAACTTTTACAGGTGTAACATTTTCGAAGTTGGGGGATGTCTGATTTGTAGTGAATGCTCTCTTCTTTATATAGGGTACCAAATGCTTCCGTCTATCATAACGGGTGTGGATTTGGGCACTATTTTGAATATCCGCAGGCATTACGTTGCAAAAACATTGTTGGAATACTTTCGTGCAAGAGCAGATGCAAATAAAATACTTCGTATTTCAAATAGAAATGATGATCAATGTTTCACTGAAACTATACTGAAAACGGTTGTTAAAATACACAGTCGTGTTGGTCCCAGTTAATAATACGTCAAAAAACGGTTGCATGAATTTAACTGAAACCTTTAAAATGCGATTAAATTTATTGTTTTTCATTTTTCCAACCACTCCGGAAACGGCTTAGAAGGTTTGAGTTGCTGCAATTGTTGTACGGGAGTGAACTTTTTTTCAAAAGACTAGAAAGCTGTGGGGAGGTCGGGCAAAAACCCGCTTTAGGGTTCATGATTCACAGCAAGAACGGTCTAGGCGAATGAATTAAAGTGTAACCTCTTTTATTATCAAAGCTTTTACAATGGACCTTTAGCAAAAAACACTCACCGGTGCTCTGACTACGTCGTCTTCTCCAGTTTCGGAACGAGAGAATAGAACTTCATTTACACTTCGATATGATTAATCACTTCTTTCATAAAAAAAATTTTCAGTAGAAAACTCAGAAAAATTCCAACCTTCAAAAACAGTGCATTTGCTGTAATGCGCAAAACTTCACAGAGGCCATAAAGTAGTGAAACTAATGAGATGAAACAATTTTAAATTGAACTTTTACACGGCATTGAGATACTCAGAAGTATTTTACGTGATTACGTTTTCCAAAGCTCGTATACACTTGTCATGAATTTTTGGAGTTGTAATAGCACACATGAGACGTAAAATCTGTATTTTTGGTATTAAAGGTCATTGGGCTGTTGTAAGAAATATTCATCCTATTCACGTAGTCATTATTCTGAACTGATCTGAAAATACAACTAAATTAAGTGAGGGTATTTTCACAGCTATTACGATAAAGGGGAAGGTCACTAACATGCTTCGAGTTATTATTTCCCATCGCTTAATTTTTTGAGCGCATGAGTACACTGGGTTGCCAAAATTTAGAAAGAATCACTGAATGTAGTGGACCCTCTGGAAGTAAATGAACGTTTCAATATTTAAACAACCGAGACTTGGGAAAGTTTAAGAAATAAATTCACGCCTATTAATATTTAACTTCATAAACTAGGTCTCAATTCTTCGTACGTCATGAATTACATCTTCGAGAGCAAACACCCCAACCACGAAGCTGCACCATCCCTCTCTATTTTTCAAAGATAATTAATGATTGTTGCGCAGACTTCATATATAGATAAAGTGATATATATATAGTGTGTTTTCGTGATACTATGCAACTAATTCTAACCCATGCTTCGCGTTCAATGTGCTTCCTAGGATTAATTGCCTAAGATAGCCAAAGCCAATGCTATCGACGCTGTCACCATAGGATTGGAGCAATTTCTTCCCTGTGAAACTCTAGTGACAAACTTATAAACTATAAGGATAACATTGAAATTTGATAGGCTGTTTAGACATAAAAAATGGGAGCGAACGCTACATAACTGTACAATTTATTTAGAATGTTGCTTGGCTTTGGCAGTTCAGAATGTATTTGTATTTGTTTGTTTTTGTCTAATTTTTCAAATTATCGAGCTCAAATATTGTTCGTAAGAACGTAACTTTGCCAACAATTAAATTATGACACATTGCATGGTCCGACGCTTTAAAATATAGCTTCGCAGGCGTGCGAATATGTTTCTGGCAACTGATTTTTTATTGCGAAAATGAATGTTAGACTGACGATGTTTCTCTAAGAACCGATTCAATTTTTGAGGTTCAAGAACTGTGCTGTCTTTAGACTAGATATTAACCATTTGATGAATTTACCAAAAAGTTTCCTGCGTTTTCTCTTTTTAAGGTTAATTCGCTAAGACACGCATGCCAATAATTCAAGTGAATATACGAATATAATGAAAAAAAATTTTAGATAATCTGTTTCCTCACAATCAGAAAATAACTGCTCAATGTGCTTCTATTGTATGCATTGCATGTCGGCTACTGAGCGCGTCGTGAACCATACAACTTAGCACAGCGCCCTGCATATAGGTAGCTTATATGTCAAGGGCGCATCGCGTGATTGAGCTTTGTTCTTTTATCTGTGTTTCTAACGCTAGCATAATGAAGGCGCTATAACGAATAGCTCGTTAAGAATTTAACTTAAGAAACTCGTTCCACACGTTTTCATTTCGAGGGTATTCTTCAGTGAGACATTCATTATTAACGATCGTGCATGAACACAAGCACGACTCATTCCATGCACAAGTTTCTGACTCACACACTCCAATCGCTAATGTGCCTGCCACAAAAAGATCCTGGACAATCATGGGACTGGAGGACAATAATTATTTGCGTTTGCGAGTGCATGCGTGTGTGTGTGTGGAGAGTTAGCGAGCCTGGGTTGTCGCTTACTACGGAGACCAGAGTTAAAGAGTAGCACGACGGAATCTGTGTGGAGCGAGCGAGCGAGGGTTCTTGCCTCTGTAGCTAGCCTCCGAGCGAGCGCGTGTGTGTGTATACCGCTGCCTTCACTTTTCGGCTGTACCTCTGGAGTGTGCGGTGTTCTGTCCTGCTCAGTGCATCCTTGTTAACATCTTCACCTTTTAATCTTTTGCTTCGTGCAAGAAAACAATGGAAATTTGCTTCTGAATGAGAGTGAGAAGTCGATAAAGTAACCTCTGATCTCTGGTGTCACCCAGGAAGGTTTCTCTAGCGTGTTTTGAAAATTCCCAAATTGGCTCAGTGTTGAGAGAGCCGTGAGAGGAGTGAGCAGTCACCCTGTGGGCAGCAATGAGGTGTTGTACCTTTATATGGCCTCCAACGTTAACGATTAGGCATTGATACGATGGTTCGCAGTAAAGTTACGTGAAAAGGAAATAGCGTTGTGAAGAAATTCAGTACTTCAGTGTCCCGGTATCGACCGACTAAAATTTAATACTGCTATTCAAAGTGAATCTTTAATCAAGAGCTTCTTGGTGTTGGTGAAGTCAAAATAAGTGATTACTGGATTTAAAAATCTGATTTCGGAGGATTTTTAGTCAAGGATTATTGTGTAATGTTCAAGAAAGTGCTACCAGGCAACTATTTTCAAACCAGTCTAATTGATCATGTCAGGTGAGTAATTTCTAAATAAGAAAGTGATTGCTTAGTAGTTATGTTTCACTTCAAGCCAAGGATAACTGTAGTCGGGGGAGCAGCTGATTTACAATCGCCGCTGCCAAGTGCGGTTTCTCTTTACACTTCATCAATATGAAACGCCGAAGGTATCCTCTATCAATGTTTCTCATGGCTCTGATTCGTGTTTAAATGTTACTTTTTTCATGTATTTTGTCAATTATGTAATGAATATTCTGATGTTGCAAATGAGTACGGTGTTTTTGAAGGTTTGTTTAATAAATTTGACGTTACCGGTTTATTCAGAATCCAGTCTGACCACTCCAGTTGCAAGTCGATGAAATGCGGTATTGTTTCTTACATTGTTCATTATTTGAGTTGATTTCCATGGAATTCATCATTCATGTTTTAACCTAAAAATTGTGCCCTTTATAGAGATAATGGTGATACTTTTCACAAGGATAATTCAAGGCTAAATTGGTTAGCAACATTGAAAGAAAATATGGCGATGATCTTATTCGTCGTTGATGCGCTGACTGGAACGTACGGTAAGATTATCTCTTTTTTATCGTTTAATTGATGTGAAAGATTCAAAAGTGTAATAAAATGTCTTGATTTAGCATCAATATTTAGTCAATAGACGGATGACGTACGAAACATTCCGAAACCGCGAGCGAAACATTGCTATACAGTTTGGGGTCACGGGAGTTGACGAACGAACGTACGTACACTGTCAGTCGGATATCACCATGAGCGCGACGCACCAGTTAATTGTTTCTCGAGATGCCAGAATAGTTTCCAAAGTTGCCATTAAGGTATTGTTCTCAACGAATAGTTTAGTATTTTTCTGTGTAATGTGCTGCTTTTATATTTCGAATTAGGTATTTTTGCCAACATAACATGCTGTTAGAATTCTGTGCTTGCCCGAGTTCTCTTCTTTTTGTGGCCCTGTCGCCTCTCTTTTCGCTCTTTAACTCCTCCCTGTACCCCGCCCCGTCTTTAGTTGGCTCTTGGAGCTCTTCTATTCTGTCTCTCTTTTTTTGCTCTTTTCTGACTCGACGACTCCAATGAAACCCTGCGGCTGGCCTCTCTACTGTGCTCTCACGGCTGTTTCGTGTCTATTCATTGCAGAAAGTTCGTTTTCTTCTATTCAACCTACACGTATATATTCCTGATATGAGTCAAGTGAGAAATTTATAATTAGTTCAAGTAATGAACACGTAATGATCGCCAGTTTAAGAAGGTAACAGGATGATTAGGTAATAGTTTCTACCCTAATGATTATGTATTCATAGTTGTACGTGAAGAAGTGGTGTCAAAATCTTCCGTTCATAATGTTGCTGCTTAAAGACTCGAATGAGCTGCGCATATTAGTTGTTTCCCAGACAATGGTGTTAATGAGGACATGTTATAATATTCGTAGCTTGCCCTCATTCTGTCTCGTGCTATTTTGGGCGGAATGAATAAATTTACTTCTTTCCTATTATGAGCAAAAGCCATGGGCTTACATGGAAGATCATCAGGAGTATTACAAACATCCCTCACCTGATGAAATGTCGTAGCATTGATAGAAGACCTCATTTTTCCACAATGACATCAGAAAAAAAAATCCATTTAAGCCCGAGGAAAGAATTTACTCAGTGCGTCATGAAGTCAGCTGCGTCTTGCAGCGAAGTGCAAATAAATACGAAATGAACATTCAATTTCAGTGAACATGCTTTCAAATTTGTTTTTGTTTAGTTTGTCTTGATTCTTGAAGCTCGCTATTTAACAGTCAAACTTTCGTATATTATATCAATTAAAAAGTGTGACTCATAATTTTCGTAACTGCTATTTTTCCGGGTGTGTAAGCGCAGTGACTGAGCTCTGAAAGGGGCCTTGCTCCCTACTGCTAAGGGCACTAAAAAGGAGAGAAAGAGAGAGAGAGAGGGAGGGAGGACGAGTTCATTAAAGAGAAATCTTAACTCAATTGCACAGAACTATAACAACTTCAAATGTTTTATGTATCATCATCTACAACAGCTTAACCAAAAATATAGAAAAGCAATTGTTCACGTACTGACACTTGCCGTTCCTGCTTGATATGATGATAGTGGCCGTATTTATGTTTTTCTTATTCTTAACCCCGGCTTGCGGAACTTGAAATCGTTTTGCATAATTCAAGTAGTATTAATCGTTGAGGCCACTGTCAAATTGGACTGCTGAGACAGAACGGTAGCAGTTCTTCTCTAAAATGTTGCTTTTTTCGAGTACATGTTTTTTTTGTGCACTAGTTAAGTGTACTGAAAAGACCTCGTGAACAGGTTTTAAAATGCCTGATCGCTCATACACGTTTTGATAGCACTAGAAACTAAAAGCAATAAATTCGAATGGTAAAATTTTGCCATGAGGATGGGATAAGCTTTTTTCCTAATGCCTCTCTCAAATTTAGAATGTCAAAATTTTTACACGGCCTTCTTCATGCATACTAGACTTGGAAGGGTTCACGTCCAAAAAAGTTTATCGCTACATGCACATTCAGTTCATTCTGAAGCAAGAGAGCAAACTTAAAACTTGAATAAAGTGTTTTAAATTGTATGAATAGTTGGTGCTCATTCAGACCGCGAGTGTATGAGGTATCGAAGAAACAACAGGTTACCGCCTAACTACATCAAGATTTGATCTTGGCTTTCCAAAATCTTGCGCGTGCGACATCGACTCCCGATGCGTCGATATCGTTGCCAGTTGGCGTTTTGTAATTCATTGGTAGTTGTAACTGGAAAAGTCCCGTTAGACTTGGAGGGACAATTTACTGATTATTTCTCCGCTTTTGCCCAATTATTTCATCTGCTCTAGATAATAATTTATCATGCTTTAGTTCAGCAATTCTCTGAACTTGCTAATAGTTTCTTCCTCATTTGCTAATCCGTTTTCTGCTTCTGCTCCCACTTTTGTTAAAAAAATTTTTCGCTTTTGTCTCAGTTTTCCCGCGTTTGCGAACCATTCCTCACGCTTTTACAAATCATTTCTCTTGTTTTCTGATCAATTCTTTATTCCTGCTAATGATTTTCTAGTTTACAAAGCAGTCAATTAGTTCCTAGGTGACAGAGCGCATCATTCATTCAGTAAGTTAATGGCAAAAGAATTCGACGAATGAAAATAGTTGTAGTGGCTATAACTTTATGTGTAGATACGGCGTGGTTTGTGCAGGGTAAATCTATTCTTACATCTTGATACGGTTATCATAGCTTCATAGAGGGGATACTTTTTCTTGTGGATGCTAGAACTTAATCTGAATACTATATCCTGATGTATACGCTCCAATGCACTGTAACAGTCGGTCCTCGAGTTATACATGCGTGGTCTGGGAACTTGAACTTGGACGGAAAAAAATAGTCAGAGTTATTCATGAATTGAATCCAGTATCGCATTACACACATCAATAGCAAAACGCTGGCAGACTCTTTCTTAAAGTATATCAGAGCCTGTGATTCTGAAAGTGTTAGCTTGTGTGCCAGATTGGCACTAGTTTCCGTGATGTTTTTATTATTCATAGGGATGATTCAGGCATTTAAACTATGTTATGGACCTGTTATGGACCTATGCACCACGATTGTATGATGCATTGGACCAGCGAAAAATGTTCTAAATATTTATCCAAATATTCGTCGATACTCATTTCGGAAATTAATTCTTCAGATTTCGTGAACGAAATGTCGAACTCACGGTGTTGTCACGTGAAGTTCGCATGAAGAAACGGCGTCTTGTAAAGTTTCCTCATGTGTTCTTTTGCGCAATCGAAATTGAGAGTCCAGCGGTGATCCGTCACCATTCAAACATCCCACCGTTCTGATAACGTTTTCACGTCCTGGTGAAACCGTTTCCTCTGTTCCAAACAGAGCCGCCAAGATAGTCCGGGGACTGGTCGAAATGGGTAAAGAGGTTTTATGCTTTTTCTGATGTCCAATAACTGGAATTAGACAACATATGCGCAGCAAGTTCCCTGTAGTTTGCAGCCTTCTTGTTGCCAAGAAACCCTCCAACAACAGCAACACACGAAGACCAAGCGGCCGCCTCGACTTGAGTCAAACATGGCTGAAGTAAACTTGATGAGCTCGTTTAGTCAAGTTTTGAATAGTGAAAAGTTCCTTCTGTTTCATGTACTCTATAGAAATGTAACAGATGTCGTTGGGATCATTGAGGGAGCGACATCTCCCCATTGGACCTCATGAAATCAAATAATCAAGTCTCTTTTACTGTTCAATTGTATTCATTTAAATCTATGAGGTACATTAATTACATTAGAGATAAATAACCATCGACTAGGGTAACTTCTCACTTGGAGACTCCTTTTATGCTTAGTCCAGAAAATCAATTCAGCCATTAAAAAACGATCAAAATTATCCCCTATCATTTGAAAAACACACTACGATGAAAATGAAACATTTTTAAAACTTAAAATTGAAGCCAATTCCTTGAAACCATGCAAATTTTTGGATCCCAGGGATATTTTCTGATAAAAATGTAATCCAAGATCCAAGGATGTAATGCAAGATTTTACATCCTAAAGATGTAAAATTGTCACACTGTAGTCGAATAACTGGGGCTATTGTTTTTCAGAACAAGTTGAGGTTCACATGAGATGATGCAGCATTACTCGAAGACTAACTGTACTTTCTATTCAGAGTAACGAGAGTTGACATTTTGTACAGCGCTAGGAAATTGGTGAGATCTCGGTAAAAAAAGTTCAGAATTCGGGCCTGTGATGGTCGCGCTGGGCAGAGTCAACGGCTCAACCGCCAGCCATCTGGTGATGCTGGGCAGGCTAGGGCACCACGCGGGCTGGGCTGTCGCGTTTGTCTTTTGCTGGCAACCCTGTGTTGCCAGATGCTGAGGCAATCCTAGGTTGCCAGGGATTCTACATCTGGCAACCCTAGGTTGCTAGGGGCTCCACATCTGGCAATCCTAGGTTGCCAGATGCTGAGGGAATTTATGACTAAATTCTATTTTATTATAGGAAAATTGTACAATGTTGACCAAAGAGAAGCTCGAACTGGCAACCTTAGACTTGGCTACGGTGGTCAATTTACATGGAATTCTTGCTTTTCTGAAACGCATTTATTGAGATTCTCCAAAGCGTTTCTTGGGTATCCCTTTATATTTCTTGTCTAGCTCCTTTGTGTGTTTAATGAAACGTATTTTATCTCCTGATATAATTTATTGCGTTTCCCGATATAGGTATTTTCTGGATCTCTCACATTTTTTATTTCATTTTGCTACATTGGAAACGCTTCTTGTGTTCCCCGCTACATTTCCTGCGTTTTTTGAAGCATTTCTTGGGTGTTGTGGAACAACCATCGCAGTTGTTCACTTACAGCGGTACAGAAAATCACAGTGATCAAATTGATAAACGGGAACAAATTTAATTTTTTTCGTGATTAGGAATTAGAAAAGAATATTCTCGAAGTTCTCTTTCGATATGAGTATATTAGAAATAAACGTAGATATTGTTGAAATCGCACAAAAATAAGTTGTAATTATCTTAAAAAATTTCCATTCAGTAATGTCACTATGAACTGCTGGACACAAATGTTTTATTTCTCACTCGACTAACTGTAAGATTTCACAGTCTTCAGTACTCATTCCACACACTCGATGTGTGTTTCCGCATTTTATTGACCCTGGATGGTTAAATTTCAATTGCGAAGCCACAGTGTGTGCTACTTTTGTTTTGAAGCATAAATAAACATGAATGCAATGACTTTACACTCAGCTATTGACATATGATTACAATGCCACTACGCTTCTTCTGTTTGTATCTGGAGAAAACAACTTTCATGGTTTCTTTGCACAGGTAAAACGCTTGCAGGTGCGTGAGATAATTTTATGAAGATTTTTAACCCCACATTTTCGAAAATCTATTTACAGTTTGACTACCATAAATGACATTCAAGCCAATTTTAGTGAGTTGTCACCAGCAAAATGTCTCCTCGCAAAATCGCGATGAGATAAATCCACTGTATTTCATTTTTCTGAACACTCAGTTTGAAACGAAACCACTAATTTTGCAAACTGGTTTGTAACCTTGCACTGGTCGCAGAATATCATTTTCGGTCTTGATCTTGTAATCCTTCAGAGTAATTTACCCACTCTCTTAAAAGAGCTTTCTTACCTTTGCAGAGTGAAGTCTCAATTAACAAATGCATCGGTTGACTGCGTTCCCATTACTGCGTGCATACGGATCTTGCGAAACCGCACATGCGTTAAAATATTTCTAAATTATTTTAAATAGCATAAGAATGGTTATCAGACAAATGACGAGTGGAAGTGCCTCTCATGCCGCTGGAATCTCGTTGACGTTTACAGTCTTTGTTGTGAAAGAATGATGCATTAATTGCATGATCACCGGTTCTAAATCTAATTTCATGTCTTGAAGTACGGAAGTATTCACAAACTTCCATTTTTCAGTTTCCTTACCTGTAGTTTTTTAAAGTTGTCATTGACCCCAGAACATTCATCCTGGTATAAGACTCGAAAACCACAAAATACGTATAGTATGAGCAGATGTTTGCTGTATAATTCTCCATAGACTTAACTTGAGTGTAAGTTATTTACGTTTACCCACATTTTGTGTCAACTTAGAACGGGAACAGATTCCTTCTACCGAGTAATCTTCCTAACTTTTTGGAAGTTTCCAAGTCGCTGCCGTAGCTACAATTCTGTCATTTCTAACTTCCGTTACTTTACATCTCATCAGTGTTTTCCGACAAGGTAAACCCTGTTATCTAACTGCATTCATGACGTCAGCCTGTGGCATGCGTGCAGTCGCGTGGACGGATATTCAATTGTAACTCAATAAGTTTTGAGGAAGAAATGTTAAATTCTCTCCAACCGAATCATCTGCGGCCACCGAGGCTCCTATGAGCTGTGTGTGTCGTCCAGGCTTGAATTGAGCAGGCGTGCTGCTGAATTACTGAAGAATATGCTTTCTTTCATTTATTTTGGAACATTACTCTTCGCTAGAGATGTTAACGAAGATTTCACAAAGGAAATATCGGTTAGAACTTTATCTACGGACGTACCTATGGGATTTTGCATCATACAATATCAAAATGATAGGTTTCTACGAATGTCATTCATAGAAGCAGTGGAAAATTTCTTCTGGTATTTTCTTGCAAATCCTCGAATGCAATTATGAACCTTGCCTTTATTTTTTCCAGACGAATGTTTTCATTTTAATGTTATCACAGAGATTCTCTAGTGCTAAATTATTACCACTGTTTAAAAAAAAGAGTCGCTTTTTTACCTCCAGATCTCTGAAAACCTTCTCAACCGTTTTTCCTTCTACGATTGGTTAGAGCACTTTTCTATCGCTAGTTAATAATATTCGAAATTTACTGAAATTTCAGACTTGAAGTGTGCGAATCTGCGATTGCATGTCATGCTCTGAAAATACGCGCCGAGTATGCAAACCTCAAACTAAAAGTGTGCCAATCTTTGATTTCGATGCATGTCATGCTCTGAAAATACGTGCGGAGTAGCAGCTGCTTGTCTGAGCTTCTTTCCTCTAACTTAACAAATTTCAAACTAAAAGTGTGCCAATCCGAGATTTCGATGCACGTCATGCTCTGAAAATATGTGCGGAGTAGCAGCTCCTTGTGTGAGCTTCTCTCCTGTAACTCAGCTCTAAATGACCCTATTCTAGCACCGACACCCTCGCACCCAGCTAGGCCTATCCCACATGGCACCAGTCGCCGCATAGAGAATCTTAGCTCAATTCACGGCACCGCCTTGAAGGTCCCTCGGTCTGCCCTAGAGCTGAGCCTCACCCTTGCAGACGTGGGCGCCACTGATGATTTTGTCCTTTTTTTAACATTATACGTTGTTTGAGTCCCAGTTGTTGAGATATGTTTTTGAAACCAATGTGATACCATTTCATGTTTCAACTTTATAAGAAATAGATTGTTTTTCTGTCTTTCTTTCGTTCTCTCTTTGCTTGTCAGGATATACTGTGTGCTTAATTTTTAATGCTCTATAATTTTTCCAAGACTATAAGTTCACTTTATTTGATTTCAAACATGTTGATCACTCACAAACTTCGTTTTCTTCATTTTAGTTCATGTCATAAATCGATCTGCGTTCAACTAACCTTCGAGTGCATAAAAACATCGAGTAAATTTTGCTCAAGGATGCTTCATCGTACTAAATTATGGCGCCTCTGTTAATTCAGTAAGAGCTTCTCACATAGCTCGTATCATCGTGAAGTTGCGCAGTACGTGTGTGACTTCAGATCTAAATTGCTTTAATAGAGATCGCAGATTGCATATGTATGTGGTTTTTAGCAAATTTTGCTTGCGAAATGTGTGCAGAATTTGTTTTTCAGGAGCTTGCTGACGAGGAACTGCAGGAATAGTTATGATTTTTCTCAAATAGAGCGTAAAACTTGATATATCTTTTTATGCTCTTAGTGCGCAAGTGTTCTGTTCTGAGGAGAGATCCAAGTAGAAGTATTTGTTCAGGCCAGTGTATATCCCCCATTTAAGGCCCTTTTTGCTCAAGTATTGGAACTACGAACTCAGTTGCCAAGTACTGACTACTTTTATTTAGTAGTTTTTGATATCACTGTCTTCCAGCTGTAGCCAGTTTAATTGCTTGGTTGTAGGTTTTCTTTGTGTTTAAGGCATATTTTGGATCAGTTTCTGTTTTGATTTTAGCGCCGATGCGTCCCTGCTTGAAAATTTTCTTGCCGGCTGAGATGTTGCTAAGCTGATGCGCTACAACGCAAGTCAACACAATGGTTCTTGCTTGAAACACAGGCTTTGAAGTCGGCGGATCAAATTAAGCTGCTGAAAGTCTTACTCGTTTTGGTATTCAAGTACCTTTGATCAGTTGTAATTCAAATACAGCTTGCGCCAAGAGCCATTCTAAAGATCACTCTTTATGAATCCTGGCATTAAGCTTCCACGTTTTTCGCAGTTAAACGCTGCATTGCTTCTATCCAGCAAGGTTCATGGATCATCGATAACTCGGAAACCTTAATGGGATGTCGGCACATTTCATCCAATTGTAATTTAATGTTATGCAGCCCATCGGATACCGTGACTTTTGAAAAACACGTTAGTTTACAGTGTGATCAGCCTCGACTGTGATTTGATTTGGTGAAAGTGAACGTCTCAATGTTTCTTGCTGTCGCTTTCCCGTACTTGATGGCTAAACGCAGTAATGCTGCGGAACAGTTTTCGGTGTTCATTTGCACATGCAATTTATGACGGAATACTTTTCGTGCTTGATTGCTGTGGCAACCTTCATCATCGTGTTATTTTACCAGTTAAAGTTACACGTATACAGTTTTCGCCACGGGATGAACATAGCAGTTACATTATTTTTTTTTGCTGTAGATCGCTCTCTACAATGATAACTTCCGATATCTGAGTATGCAAATGTCAGTCATGAAAGTAATTTTACCTACATTATTGAAAGTAACAGCTTCTGCCGTTGGTTACTTTTTTACTATCATGAAGTAACTAAGTATAACTGATCATACAGTTTCGGATTTAAATAATAATTTTAGCTAGTGCATGTGAATCATAGTCATCCAATACGAAAAATATTTCCTATATAATAACAGTACTCTGTGTCAAAAAATTGAAATTTTCGTGTTCGATTCATTAATCGTAGTTCCTTAATCATTAGTCTGCTTTTGAATTATGCATTTAAATGCAGCTTTAGACCATTAATTCTTCCAATAAACAAAGCTAAGTGGAGAACTAGCTAAATGCTGCTGCTATGATTGTAATTTAGATGATAAATTTACCATTTTTCAGTTTAGTATATCATGATGAATCCCATCGTGATATTTATTCTTTACTCTCAATAAAATAAATCTCTCATTGGCTGATTCAAACCCACTCATTTCAAAACTCCCTTCCAGAGAGTTCCAACTCCCCACAGACATCTATTCACCCGAATCATAACCCAACTTTCCCACCGAAGTAAAATTTCCCCGCTGATGTCTGCAGGTTCACTCTTCAACATTCAGGAGCGAGAAGAAACTTTCAGCTGTGGAGCCGCTGCGACCCCTGCATAGCCTGCGCCCAATAAGGGCTGGAATGGGAACATTAGCGAACCTACACAGCTCAGCGGGGCAGCTTAAGGTGACGTCTTCGACAACACCAGCGGCTTCGCGGTGGTCACCTCAGCCAGCCATGATCTGATCGCACCGTTTGGACTCGGTCTGGGCTCTTTGAAACGCGACCACCTATACGTTTTTAAGTGTTGCTTATTTTTTGGACTTGAAAACGTGACTGCCTAAGTGTCTTCAAGTTTTTCTGTTTTGGAGGCTCTGAAATGCGACCATCTATGCGTTTTCGAGTGTTTCAGCTGTTTCTCTGTTGTTGAGACTTGAAAACGCGACCACCTAAGCGTTTTCGACTGATTCTCGGTATTTGAAACTTTGAAACGCAGTCACTAAAGCATTTTTAAGTGTCTCTCTTTGTTTTTGAGACTTAGAACTGCTACCACCAAAGGGTTTTCAAGTGTTTCTCTTTGATTCAATGTTCTCAATGTTTCAAGAGAGATTAATTTATTTTAATGATATCGATCATAAACCTACATCTATTATATGATAGTGTATGTTACGCTAAATATATATTCATTATATTTCCCGTTTGACATGTATTGGTGTTGGTTGACTTTTGGTGCCATCTCAATGCTTAAATTGTATGCAAAATATCTGCTTTAGAATTATTTTCCATCATGTTAGCACTAAAATAATTGTTTATTGAGCTGAATGTAATAGTAAAAGAATAAAAACATGGAACCACGCGAAGAAATGACAAATGAAGAATATCAAAATACGTCGGTTCTTCATGAAACTGTCATGTTTGAAGGACTTTCAAGAACGTTATAAAAGAGATCGAAATTAAGTGCTTTACAATTCATCGCTCTCATTTATAGTGAAATCGACCGTGGATTGATAATATGAAGTAAAAACATGAGTAGATGACGGACACAACAGCACTGCAAAATTAAGGTGCATGCATCTTCTCCGTCCTCATGTTATACCTGTATCCTAGTACTGAGTTCTAAACTATTTTTGGCTACTTTGTGTAGACGAGATTCTACCGTAAAACTTTCATATGTCCCTCAGTTATTGCAAACTGGGTGCTGCACTCGAATTTAGTATTTTAGTGCCGCGGTAAAAAATTGCTTTATAGTCTTAATTGAACCTGGGTATGTAATAAGTTATTGTGTATTTTCATATTTTCACGGTTATTTGTTACCTATTCCAAAAATTCTCGCAATAAACTAGATTAATCTTTTAAGCATACTGGCTTAGCTTCTTGAGTTTATGGATCGACCTTCATCAATCATTTATGATGCTCAAACAATACGTGTTGTGCCTTTGAAGAACTTGAAGTTATGTAGAACCTGGTGTCCTATCGAGAGTTCTGAATAATGATGATTGACGAGTGTGAGGAAATGGTATGTACGAATACTTGTTTTCGATTAAAAAGACACTCGTACGCCAACAGACGTTTTGTTCATAATAACGATAACAAACATGTATTATTATTTAGAATTGCATAATACGTTCGCAAAAATGTACGAGGGAGTAGATCTGTTATCATTATTTTCCTTTAACTGACGTAAACACAGATCGTTCGAAATGAAAGGCCATTTCGATATAAAATCTTGGAATATTAACTCCCGGCGAACATCCTCACGCACGGAGCGTTCCGAACATCTTGGATTGGTCGCAGCGATGCCGTAAAAGTTACCTGAAACACTCCTTGGAGAATTTTCAATCTCGATACCTAAAAAAAATGACATTATTAGGCATTTTTTTGAGACTTTCTGCTTTACGTAAGTGGAAAACTGAGACTAACCAATAATTTCCCAAATATTTATACACAACAAAAGAGTGGAATCGCAAAAAATGCGAGTTGGCAGGATGATCGAGTTAATCAAGTTTAAAACATTACTCATGTTTATCTCTCAGTAAATGAGCGTGACTTTCTCTTTTTCCCTGTAAAGATGCCGAAGTTTCAATTATGCTTTCACGTTGCCCGGCGTTCTGGTTTAATTACTCATATACGAGCTCTATCTTGTTTCTTTGTGACTCTTAATAATGTGTTTAAATATGAAGTGAATGATCGATCTGAAAACGTTCTTCAATCACCTCCCGAATGCATGTTGTCTTTTAATGGTAAATGAGAAACACGTACTGGTGATGTGCTTACCATCGTCGAGTCAAATTTGTCTAGTCGATAACACGCATTGGAGGAAGGAAACTTATATTTTCTGCTAACAACAGTTAGTGCATGGGGCTTTATTTTAATGACTCACCATTGACGGTACGTTGCGCTTTTGCGCAGTGTGGTAATTACTAAAGTCACTCGACTAATTTTTGAACAAGTGACCATTAAATATTTGGTTAGTAATGAGCCAAATAATATCACTAAAGAAAAAGATAATAATCCTTAATTTGTTCCTTGAATAACCCTGCAATGAGCCCAACAATATCACTGATAGAAACAGCAAATGACCTCAAATTTGCTCTTGGATATTTAACTTAGTAATTTCACTGATAGAAACAGAAAAAAATTTAATTTACTCACAGACTGTTCGTGACTGAAGCAACCAAGACAGATTACCTTATTAAAAGCAAAGTTCCCCTGTACCTTCTTACAGTATTTTTCGTTTCCCTTCTGGTTCGCTCATTCATTGCTGTTCAATCCTTTCAATTTCTAATACTTTTTCAGAAAAACAGGATTTGTTAGGCTATATTTATAGCTTGCCAAGAAAATGATCACTTCTTCAAGTTTCATGGTACATACCCTAAGGGTGAGCACAGACTACACTGGGTGAAATTCCGTGAAAGACACAAAACTGGAAGTTTCAAAACTGGTTTTTGTGCTTTTTTCGTGACTAGCCATGAGGTGGCACTTGATTTGAACGTTCTTAATTTCCTATGATATGCAATGACATGCATTCTGTGCCAGAGGCGAGTTCTAAGCGGTGTACAAAATTGATTCACCTCTTCAGTCAAGGTGGTAGATGGTAGTAACTATCAGTCGAACTTTTTCGCCGTTGCATCCATAATTTTAGCCTCCCTGTGCAGAAGCTATACTAGGACGGCTGAAATCATAATTGCCCGAGCAATAACGTGAGACTGTGTAACGAGAAAATTCATTGATCACAGCTTAAAATGCTTCAACTCTTAAGTTAATGTTGCTAATTGTGGTAAATTACTCATAAATATTTTGACAAATGTGGAAGTTTTTAATTCACTGGACAGTTCAATAATTAGAGTCTGAAGAAAACGGAATCACACCTCTTCAGATTAGAAAAAGATAATTGCATTCCTGCCTAGAGAGCTCAAAGCCCGCGTGAGCTTCTTGTATTCAATAAGCAAGTACAGGCGTTTCATGTTCATTAGTGTTAATAATTACGCTGAATTTGGTTCTGAATTTGGGGTTTTTACCGCCGCTCGTGATGTCATGATGCTTCCTTCACTCAGCAGTGTGCGCCCCAACTGCCTCAGTGAACTTATGGTTTCCCTTTCTGTTTTCGAGGAACTCTAGGCCGTCGCGTGCGGCTGGTCCCAACTGCACTCATGCTCTTTATTCCCATGGTTTTTTATTTATTTGGATGGTGAGCACGAAACTGCAACCCGCAAGGTGTTTTGGCCTTCACTTTTTTACAGGCTGTTGGCGTTTACTGCTCGTCATTATCACCAGCGCGTTTGTATCAAATATATGTATGCAGCATCAGAAAAAGTGAGAATTTTAGAGAATAAAAATGTATGACGATTAAAATCAACTCACGGTATGAAGTTCAAACATAAACCATCAAATTATGTCTTTTAGTCGAGCTTAAAATTTTAATCCGCTACTGGTTCAAGATATTAGCTTCTCAGTCTACCAGAAAGAAAGCAACGTTCATCTCCTGTTTTCTTTGACATTCATTCGTGAAACTCTTGAGATGAGCTGATGTGTCGTACGTCATAACGAAACTTTCTAGTCACTGCTGTTTTCAAACGTACTCTGTTCCCATGCTCTTCTTCTTAATCAAGCGTTTCATCCTTGCGTTGATGATGACAGATACAGCTGGCGCAGAGCGAGCTGGCTGCATTCGAGGTTGCTGCACTGCGCAGACATTCCAGGCGCCCGCCGCACCAGGCAACCCGCATCGCTCGTCCTGCGCGTGCGCTCTGGCCTCCTGTCGCTGCGGTAGCGTCATTTTACTCTTCTCCCTCGATTGCGACAGGGATTTTAACTCCGTGTTGGGGCATTCTCACTTTCGAGGATCTTGTTTAAAGACTATAGGTAGTGTTAGTAAGTTCGGAATTGTAGTGTCGTTGGCCTCCCGTTGCTGCGGTAGCGTCATTTTGAGCCTCTCCCTCAATTGCGACCGGGATTTTAACTTCGTGTTGGGGCATTCTCATTTTCGAGGATCTTGCTTAAATCGTATATTGCGTCAAAGCATTTTTGGAATTCAGTCTTAGTGTCGAAATTTTTAGTTAATGTTTCCGTTTAGGTAGTTTCTTGTAAGTTTGAAATTTTGGCGTCGTTGGTGTTGTTAGCACTTCAGTTAGTGAGTTATATCTGTGATGAATTAACAGTTAAGTTATTACCTGCCTCAGGTTTATAACCTCCTCGGTTCATAACGTCCCTTCAATTTGTGTGCTGTACTCCGTGAACATTTAAAAATTGGATGAAAATATTCGAGTATTTTTAACATTTTGTATGACCCAATTGTCTCGCATCACTCAATGGCTATTCAAATCTTCAGCCCGCCTGTCAGAACTGCAGAGACAGAGCGGCACGCAGCGCATGCGTGAGCTGGCACAGCAGCATCGCTGCGACTCGCTCTCGGAGGTCGCACTTGCGGAGCAGGCAACCGGGCGTTGGCTGTTACTTTCGTGCTGCTGCTCTTGTTAATGCTGCTTATTGGTGCTGCTTCTCGTGCTGCTGTTACTGGTGCCGCTTGTTGGTGCTGCTGCTCTTGTTAATCCTGTTCGTGCTGGTGTTACTGGTGCCGCTTGTTGGTGCTGCTGCTGATTTGTAGTGCTGCTCTTGTTAGTGCTGCCCGTGCTGCTGTTACTGGTGCTGCTGCTGATTGGTAGTGTTGCTCTTGTTGGTGCTGCACATTGGTGGTGCTGCTCTTGTTAGTGCTGCTGCTCGTGTTAATGCTGCTTATTGGTGATACTGTTAATAGTGCTTATTAGGGCTGCTGTAAATACTGCTTATTGGTGATACTACTGTTAATGCTGCTTAACGGTGGGGTTGCTGCTGCTGCTGTTGCTGCTTGCTGTCATTGTCAGTGTAAATACTATTTATTCTAAGTGTCGAGTTTCCCGCTGTTTTTCAACGCTGCGCAAACCTTTCCTATTACGTCAGCTTGTGCTTCCATCAGCCATTCTGGGCACCGAGATAGCTGATCCAGGAAATTTTACTAGCGTTGATATTCAAAGATACTAAACGCGAGGAGCTACCCTCGCTGCTCTTGTTATAGCGATTTGACTTCCCATTCTCTTGTTGTAAGCGGTCATGCATTGGATGGATTGTCATAGGAACACTGTGAGCTGTACGTAGCTTGGGGCCAAAATCTTAACGAAGGAGAGTTCTAGTTCATATATGATCATTAGATGTAGGTTTGTCGTTAGCCAATTTTGGGTAATATTGCAGTTACGCCAATCACAGTACTTCTCTTCGATACTATCTATCGTCCTTGCTGCTTTTTGATTCCGAGAGGGAGTGAAAATACGCAACAGAAACTCTCAGGAATGTCATTCATTTCAAAGAAGTTTTGATTAATTCGTGAAGTGATCATGATGTACGGCAGCGAAAGGAGCACCTGGTGAGTGCAGTGGTGGGAGTGCATGACCCCGGTGTGCTGTGTGGAGGGGGCGGAGCTGCAGGCCGCGCCATGCATTCAGTCCGTGTGGGTCCCTACTTGGCGGTCACCGCGTCGTACACCTCTAATAACGTTCTAATGCCATTTTCTCAAGCCTGTCTCTTTAAATAACCAGAACAACAAACTGATTTCTGAGCTTGTAACCGTAAGCTTATTTTAGTTTGAGTTTAAATGGGAGGTAAAATCTTCATAAGTAGTAAACCTACATAGTTGCCCTGCTGCTGATGTTTTGCAGGATTCCACAACTAATGAGTTGGTGAGAGTATGAAGACATGGATGACAATCCAGTATACGAAAATGGTACGTGAAGTGCACAAAAGCAACGGACGTTCCATGAAATTTTTTGCTGGTGTGGATAGATTCCAATTTCCCAATTAATGTGAGAATCGGTGATTTTTAAACGCTACACCGCGTTCAAGTGAGCACCCTTCCCCTATTTATGAGTTACAACTTTCAGTTACCCCTTCAAATAATCAATTATTATTTGTAAGACTGCAGAGCGTTTTGAGATTGCTGGCTATCGTAACGGCCACGAAAGTGTAGATATGAACTAGAGGCCAAAAATATACAGTAGACTATACTAGAGGAAAATGTAATCTAGAAATGCGAGACTAAGCAACATGCAGGCACTATTACAACATTGCTTTTTTAATCTGACGAAAGGAGTGTCCTTCCTCAGAAGTGCAGGTCTCTAGACATAACTACCATAACCCCTCCAACTGGAATGTAATTGATGTCACGGGTAGTGTCTGGACTACAAAACCAACAATCCAGGGTGAAGCGAGAACTGAACTTCCTATGACGGTGCTCTCTTGCTGTTGTGGGAAGTATACCATCGAGGAACCAAACACGGATCTCAAAATCGTTGACACATCGAAATGTTCGCTCAAGTTAAACTGCAGACTATCAAAAACTTTAGAACGAATAACTCTTTCGCAAAGAGGCAAGTGAAAGCCTGAATTTAGTGTACACGACTGCGTTGTACTCGGGGGAAGTAGCAGACGAAAGGCTCCAATTGGATCCAAAGTGTCATCGACTACGACATGCAGACTTGACAGAACTCCCGACTGTACAAGGGTCCTCTACATAACAGGAGGTGGATGACCCCCAAGTGTGCAGGGATGCGCCACACACAAGGAGGTGGATGACCCCGAAGTGTGCAAGGATGCACCACTCACCAGAAGGTGGATGCCCCCAAGTGTGCAGGGATGCACCACACACCAGGAGGTGGATGACCCCCAAGTGTGCAGGGATGCACCACACACCAGGAGGTGGATGACCCCCAAGTGTGCAGGGATGCACCACACACCAGGAGGTGGATGACCCCCAAGTGTGCAGGGATGCACCACACACCAGGGGGTGGAGGACCCTCAAGTGTGCAGGGATGCACCACACACCAGGAGGTGGATGACCCCCAAGTGTGCAGGGACGCACCACACACCAGGGGGTGGATGACCCCTAAGTGTGCAGGGATGCACCACACATCAGGGGGTGGATGACCCCCAAGTGTGCAGGGATGCACCACACACCAGGAGGTGGATGACCCCCAAGTGCGCAGGGATGCACCACACACCAGGGGATGGATGACCCCCAAGTGTGCAGGGATGCCCCACACACCAGGGG
>JACJUY010000589.1:76801-114808 GCA_014220935.1 Platorchestia sp. MABIK | reverse complement strand
GTGGATGACCCCCAAGTGTGCAGGGATGCACCACACACCAGGGGGTGGATGACCCCCAAGTGTGCAGGGAAGCACCACACACCAGGAGGTGGATGACCCCCAAGTGCGCAGGGATGCACCACACACCAGGAGGTGGAGGACCCCCAAGTGTGCAGGGAAGCACCACACACCAGGAGGTGGATGACCCCCAAGTGTGCAGGGATGCACCACACACCAGGGGGTGGATGACCCCCAAGTGTGCAGGGATGCACCACACACCAGGAGGTGGAGGACCCCCAAGTGTGCAGGGATGCACCACACACCAGGAGGTGGATGACCCCCAAGTGTACAAGGATGCACCACACACCAGGAGGTGGAGGACCCCCAAGTGTGCAGGGATGCACCACACACCAGGGGTGGATGACCCCCAAGTGTGCAGGGATGCACCACACACCAGGAGGTGGAGGACCCCCAAGTGTGCAGGGATGCACCACACACCAGGAGGTTAATGACCCCGAAGTGTGCAGGGATGCACCACACACCAGGAGGTGGAGGATCCCCAAGTGTGCAGGGATGCACCACACACCAGGAGGTGGAGGACCCCCAAGTGTGCAGGGATGCACCACACACCAGGAGGTGGATGACCCCCAAGTGTGCAGGGATGCACAGCAGTAGCCCCAGTCCGGCCGCGCGGCGCCTCAGGAGCAAGAGGAGACAGATCGATCCATTGGGCGGTACCGGCATTTTTGACGCATCCACCGAGCCAGCAGCCCCTGCCCATAGCGTGCACTCTTTTTTATGCACTGTGTCCTAACACCGACATTCTTTGTGGCTTGCAAAACTAGCGTGAATAACAGTGTCCCCGAACTGTTTTAGCCTACTGACGTAACGAAATCCGATTTGTTTCATTATTCTATTGTAACAGTACCCGAATGGTTTCATCATTATTCTAATGTGGTAGGATCCGAATGGCTTCATTATTCTAATATAAAATACGGATGACTTCATTATCCTAATGCAACAATTTCCTATTTGTTTCATTATTCTAATGCAACAGTACCCGAATGGCTTCATCATTTTAATGAAGTACGATCCGAATGGCTTCATTATTCTAATATAAAACACGGATGACTTCGGTATTCTAATGTAACAATTTCCGATTTGTTTATTATTCCAATGTAACATTCCTCGAATGGCTACATTATTCTAATGTAACTGAATCCGAATAGCTTTATTATTCTAACGTAAAATACGGATGACTTCGTTATTCGAATGAAGCAATTTCTGAATGGTTTCATTATTCTAATGCGTGTACTGGTATTTTATATTCATTTGGTACAGGAAAGTACAATTTGTGAATTATAGGAGATTTGTTCAATTTCAACTGAGTCACATCTTTTCATTTCTGGTTTATTCAACCAGTTGTGCGACAGAGACTTCGTGAGGTGAAGAATTGTCTATGCTGCCGTGGCACTCATTTGTGCATATACCAACCAATGAAAGTGAATTTCATAAAGCCAAAATGAGTTTCTTGATGAGGGTTAAAGAAAATCCTATATTCTTCATGGATGTTAATTATAAGTAAGGTGGGGTTGAAACACCCGTACTTTTCGTTTCGGATGTCCCAGCTCACCCCTCAGCGGCACCAAATTGAAAAGAAGAATGAATCCACAAAATTAAAGTTTCAAAAACTTTATTTTAAGAAAAATGCACTCATTAAAGTGCAGTAGCAGTGTGAGATGGATTTCAATATGTCTCATTCATGATAGCTGCGAGATGCCGTGGAAATATTGCTATTGCTTCAGTAATGTTTTTGTGTTATTATAAGTTATTCATCACGAGACCAATACTTGTAACGTTGTAGAAAAATCTCCACCACGAACCATGCCTAGTGTCGTCAAAACAACAGTGGCTTTCGGTAGGTACAAATACACGTATTCCAACGTATATTATTTTTGCAGTTCAGTGCTGGTCTAAAATCTTTGCGGTTGGTGATTGAGGAACGTCCTAGCGTATCATCAGAATTTCGCGGCCGAGTTCAAATATTCAATACATGAGCATGGGCTTGTAAAAGTTCTAAAACCTGCAGATGGGCAGATTAATAAAAACTGCTATCGTAGCCATACTCGAGGATTAAAAAACGATATAGTTTTTAAAAACAAAATTAGCAAAGTCTAAATTAATAAAATTAAACGTTTCGAATTCTTCGGTACATCTTCAGTAAAAGTTCAGTAAAACTGTTCCCTTTGCCATGTTTTACTATGTAGTCTATTATGTAAACTTTGAAATTAGCCAATACTTGAGTATTTTTCTCAATCTGTGAATGCAATATGGTTCACCTTGGAGTATAGTGGTAACAAGTTCATTTCATTTTGGATATAACAGCCAAGTTTACCGCTAATTTTTCCCCATTAACTGCCTGTAGAGAAGGGAATAGTAACACAGGGAGGCACTTTTACTATCTTAGGGTCGGAGTTATTTTATCACAAGTCAGCCAGGTGACTGATTATTTTACTGCTGAGTGTATGGACGGACTATATCTCTGCCATCATTTTTATCAGTGCCCTATCGTGGCATGTTGTACTGCCGTCGGTATCTATATTGTTCTTTTGAACGCTGTGATTTAGAGAGTAACTTTAATAGAATCTATCATATTTTTAGTACAGTACTCGGGGAAAGCTGTTCAAGGTACCTAAAAGTCTGAAATCTAATAATTCATTCAATTTTCCAAGCATTGGGGCGGAGATATAGTTGAGGTGTTAATAAACATAATTGCCTGCAAATATCTTATGTATAAAAGCTCAAATGCGGGAAAGTAAATGAGATTACAGTTGTATTAAATAAGTTGATTAGGATTTGGTCGGAAGTACATGTCAACGAAGTAAAATTGTATTCCTAATAGAATTTTGTAGCTCTATGCTGAAATTTATTATAAAATGATGTAAGTCAAAACTATAGTTGTTTCAAGTTGTAAAAGTGTTTAGGTTGTTTACTTCAGGGTAGATATACTTATCGGTCTACGTGATTTGGTAAAGCGTCAAGAACCACTAAGACTTTAAGACCCAAAGTGTGAACTTAGCCTTGCTTACCCACATGTAGTTTGTTCCTTTTGAATGAGATCTCAATCAAGTAGTGAGGTCTCAACCTTCTCAAAATGTCTTTCCGTGCAAAATGATGGGGTTTTCACTCAGTTTGCGCTGAAAAATACAACGTTGAACATTACGTTGTAGTTGGTAACACAACTACAAAATGGTTTTAACTAGATGCCTGCGCATATGCGATAAAAAATAGAAAATTAAAATCAGCAACAAGAGATGGACAACGTACCAATGCAGTTTTGATTAAGTGAATAGGGGTTCATTGCTAACCTTTCGCAACATCATCTAAACATTACAGCAATGGCCACTGCGTGTTTCTTTGTTAACTAGTTTGTGTTTGTATCATTACCTCAACTGCACCAAGCTTTCAGTTATAGATAGGGAAATAATATGACGAATCCATTTAAAATACTTCGTCTTTTACAATCAATGTCGTTTAATAACCGTATCTGGAATACTGGCCTTGTTACCTCATGGGCATGAATATTGAAACAAAATGTGCTACTAGTATAATTATATTTGTTTGGTGTCTGTATCTGAAGGATTAGAGTATGATTTGGCCCGTGGGCCAAATTTTCGACGAAATTTCTGCGAAAAGAAAAGAACCAATTGGTGTTTTTGATGTGACTGAATCATTGAATCTGAGAGCACAATGGCAAAAAAATTGTTGTGCAGTTTCTCCAAATGCTGCTAAAACTGTTACTTTGATCATCTGGTGCAGTTGCTAAGCTTCTTCGCTGTGCTCTGCTAAAGCGCTACGGCATTGACCCATATTTTTTACTCTTCGGTGATCAGTATCCGTATATGTACGTGTGACCAATTAGTTACTTCTACTGTGCCAGTTCCAGTGAGGGCGAACACCGTTGCACAATTTGACTGCTTGAGAGTAGCTAAAGTCAGGCTAATTCGTTCGTTCAGCAAACCGAGCCGAGACCAGTCTGTTCAGGCGCTCTTAACGAGACGAAAAATTACGAGGTGGTTGACGTCAACTTAACCAGCCAGTGATGAACTACCGTGACTCTCGACCGCAAATGGTCCTTAAATTTTATGACTATGGGAAAGAATGCACACTTAAGAGATCTGCTACCTCTGATCATTTCATAAAGTTTGCAGTGGTTACTAGCCAGGCTATGTTCGATCATTTAATTGAGTTGCAGTGGTTAATAGCCAGGCTATGTTCGATCATTTAATTGAGTTGCAGTGGTTAATAGCCAGGCTATGTTCGATCATTTAATTGAGTTGCAGTGGTTAATAGCCAGGCTATGTTCGATCATTTAATTGAGTTGCAATGGTTAATAGCCAAAGAACAGCTATGTCGAATCATTTAATTGAGTTGCAATGGTTAATAGTCAAAGAACAGCTGTGTCCAATCATTTAATTGAGTTGCAATGGTTAATAGTCAAAGAACAGCTGTGTCCAATCATTTAATTGAGTTGCAATGGTTAATAGTCAAAGAACAGCTGTGTCCAATCATTTAATTGAGTTGCAATGGTTAATAGCCAAAGAACAGCTATGTCCAATCATTTAATTGAGTTGCAGTGGTTAATAGCCAAAGAACAGCTATGTCCAATCATTTAATTGAGTTGCAGTTGTTAATAGCCAAGGAACAGCTATGTCCAATCATTTAATTCAGTTGGCAGTGGTTAATTGCCAGAAGACAGCTACTTTTTTCTGAAAAGTAGTGGAACGCAGAAATGAGAAGAGATTTAGCGGACACTGTTTAATTGTAGCAGTATAGTGAAATGACATTTTGAAGCATGGTCAATTATCGTCTATCTGCGGTAAACTTGAGACAAATTCGTTCTGAATCTTTTGAATATCGTGGGTACAGGTCTTGCGACGAGACTATATTAGTTTGAACATTCTAATTTTTTTTACTTTAGCACTTGACTTAATTAAATGATTAATAGGGATAAAATTCGTAGATATATATCGGAATTAAACTGTATTGCTGTATAGTAGGTACACTATATTTTAACATTTTAAATATGGGGATGCATTTTAATTAAGCGACAGATTTTATACAGTTACTTTTATGATTTTGATTGTCCTAAAATGCTATGAAAGGGGCAACATTAGGGCTACGATTGAAACCTGCGATGCGATAGCTATTACAGAATAGGTCAGATTGCTCTTGCAAATTCACAGCTTCTGCGCACGACAAAACAAATACATTCATGCTAGCGATATCTACGAATGCACTTCTAAAAGCGGGCGCTATCTGTAGAGCATGTGGGATGAAGTCTATAAAAGGGGAAGAGAGCAAGTATGAATGTACAACGCCTCCTACATCTCGAGCACTTATTAAACGGTGACGAAAGTCCATGTTCACTTCTGGTGTTGTCCTGTAGAGTCGCAACTTTTGAACTTAATCTTTCAAGAGTGATACCTCTTTCGTGTGTGTGTTCACCGAATATATTATCCCTTGCGTACGGATGTTAATTATCAGTTATAAATACGGAAAGGGTCTAAATATGGGAAGGAAAGTCTATACGAAGTTATAAGTTGAGCAATGAATGTGTAAGTATACTATAGGAATTATAATACGGAGATAATATTTTTTGAGAGTAAGCCGGTGGGAGCCAATTGGAGATGTAGAAGGTTATCGAAAGATGTTTATATTCGTAAAAGAAAGAACGGAAATCAAAATTTTCGAAGTTGCGTTTTTTGAGGTACATCACAAGTTTTACTATGGCGACTGGCTGAAAACAATTGTCAAAATTGGCTCTTATTGATTTTATCTGCGTCTGCACTTTCAATTTGTTAGACTGACTACTTGGAAAAATCAGGAGAGAGTGATTGCGAATGTTAACACCTAATTGCGATAGGGAAAAAATTCGTAATCAGTCTGTAAAACATGGGGACAGAACCTGACTTGTCTCGCTAAATTATTGATAAAAAGCAAAACGGCTCAACGAGCACAAAAAAGCTGGATGTTCACCTATAAATGTGCCTGAGAGTAGGGCGCATCATTATTTCCTTTGGTTTCTTCTCGTTACAATGTTAAACGATTTCGAATATTTTGTCTCCGGTGACGTCGTTATCTTTGCATCCAGGATACCGCTGTCAAGTTTATCACTTGGAATGCTCTTTTCCTATCGAAACTGGGGACTTGAGTTATGTTTCGCCGCTCATCGCGTGTAATACGAAGGAATATTCGTATCAAGTGCATGCAGAAACTCCATATAATTTTAAAATGAAATGTCTACTGGTATTTTTACACAACATTTCAGATTGTATCGACACTTTTGCGGAACAATCTGAAACATTTTATGGTGTTCGTCTCAGCTTTGGTTCATCTCCCGACGACCATGCTTCTCTTTCGTGCTTCTCTGTCCGTCATGTTGACTTGTTTCTTAAAATGAGGCGGCAGGTTGAATGAATGCCAATAACAGGCCGCGCATTGTTTTATGTAACTGATATCGCTACCTTACTCTCGGAAGACATCGACAAGGAATTATGTATCTAAGAAGAATTTTGAAGCCGATGCCGGTATTTTACGGGGACTGAAATGTCAATCCTCTCTTGCTCCAAAAATTACATTATCATCTTTCCAGCATGACAATTCTAAAATGGTATTGATTTATTTTTGTTGACTTATAATTACGCACAAACTTTCCATAATTTTCTTATATCCCATAAACTGGTGCTCAGGATACCAAAAATTCAGATTTTCTTTCATGCGATTGTAATATTATTTATTATTCAAATCATTAATTAGAAATTTTGAGCGAAACTCTCATCAAAACAATCGTCGTCATATATTTATTAGAACTTTGTATTAATTCCAATTATTTAGGAAACTTTTAAAATTTTAAAATTTCATAATCATTTAGTGAAGTCTAAAACTCTACACCGAAAAACACTACTGTTTCCTAAGCAAGTTCGTGAGTTGCAGCACACACTACATGTTTTTGGCGAGGCTTGTGAATATGTCACCGTCCGATAACGGAAATTCCTTTCATATTGAACTCTTCAGAACGTTTCTCAGCATTACTAGAGGTTAAAACCTATCCATAGTCAATTTAGTTAATGCGGATAACTGATCATAAAGCAGAAAACTACTTTTAAAAAGACTCATTTTTTCTATTGAAAGAATACACAAAGCAGGCTTGATGTGATAAACTGAGATAATCGGAAATGATCACAGTTAGATCACTCAGTGCATTTAGATGCGACATGCAACACTCGGCCTACCCAACTCATTATAGGCGGTCAAACTCGTCTGCAGGAGAACGTTTGAAATTATTTGAATTACTCGTTGATAGTGGTGTGTTTCATTCCATTGGCAATGCCTCATCAGAGAACAACGTCAGCATGGCAAGAAAAAAAGTAATCTTTGTGTTAAAATATCTAATGATACGAAGTGAACGGTCAAATCATGCTACCACACTTTACGCGTAACAGCTGCATTAGAGCTATTGTGTTAACAGGAATGTTTTGTTGCTGGTAAGCGAAAATTGATAATTGTAAACGTGTTCCATCGGCGCCCGTGTATGATTTGTGTCTGACGACTCGGGACTTGAAGCGGCAACACGAGTATGGGCTACTTGACTTGTTTCTATTGTCATTCTCTATTCTTTTGGAAATTTTATTTTGTCTACATTGAGCCACAGATGCTGGCAAAGAGCTCAGGTGCTTTGCAGGGATTTCGGTATGTATTGCTGACGTTGGTGTTGCGGTAAAGCCCAGCGGTTCGATTTTTCTACTCAACCCAAGATACTTCCAATATAGTGTCATTTTCGGAGTCAAATAAAGACGATTTTTGCAGCGGAGGCACATGACGCTGAAATTTTCAGTTTAGCGTGGAAATATTCTTCGTCTTTAAGTACATAGTAGAATTATGACCCAGAGTAAATGTAAATTGCATGGAAATTAGGACAAATGTCGTAATTCCTGTGCAGTGTATGTAGAGACAATAGTAGTTCCAAACTGAATTATTGTGAGGAATATTTCTGATGTGAATTACGTTTTACAAGAGGATTTCAAAAAACGTGCAAATTGAAACACTTATAAATTTTTCTTGACAATTACTATGTGCTTTACTTTGGTAGGCGAAAACAGTTTCTTCCGTCACGGTTACTTAGTACCGTGACGGTTACTTGGTTCGCGAAGCACAAGTAGCCGGATGCTGAACCATGACACTCACGACTTCAGAAGCTGTAAAACTATTATTAAGATGTTTGACATGCAGTGCTCAATAAATGTTAACAGCCCTGTATGACTCAGTAAATACTATCGTGAAATTTCATTGATTTGAGCTCCTATGAGATTCCAACAGGAAATTTTCCAAGTCCTTTGAGGCGTAGGCAACATCTTGCCATTGTTGCACGTTCCTTGCTCAGTAGTTGATAATTACAACATGAACGCATAGTTTGGCGTTGCATGCCATCACAATTTCTTTATTCTGCCTTCCCTGCACCAGTTGTTAAAGGTGGCAATCCGTGATGTTTTTTACCTGAGAAGTATAGAGTATTATGATACCAGAAGTATTATCAGGACTGCCTTGTTAGCAATTCACTCCCAATTCAAATTCAAGTTAGTTTCGTAGTTCATTTTTGGGAAGAGCACTCGGAAAATTCATCTCGCCGTCAAGTATACCAAAAATCATTAAATAAATTTATTAAAAACGGTGATTTAATTAATGAAATTTAGCTACCTCGATGTCATTCTAGCCGAGTAAAAATAATCGCATCATTCATCCCCAACTTCGTATCGTATATAACGGAAGATAAGTTGACGAACTCAAACCCGTTTCCGAAAGTTACCCCGTATTTTCAGAACGAATAATTTTGATTGAATTTCTACATTCGACGTAACCATTTAACATGAGAAAGGACTCAGCTCCCACCTGACGAGGAAGCTACCAACCGAGATCCCTTTCCAGTCGTCACAGTTGGAGAAGTTCAAAGAAATCACCCGTACAATGGGGAACCATTTCCATGTCATCACCTCGGATTCATGGACTTGATGCACCGACCACAACACTCGCGATGTGTTGGTGTTGAGGTCCATGGATCATGCCACAAAATGACCACGAGGAAGCCCATGACGATGACTTTGATATAGCCCAATGCATCTGCCACCTGACTTTTTAAGTTTTAACTACTCGTTGATAGTGGTGTGTTCCATTTCATTGGTAATGATAGTAGCGTCAGCAAGGCGAGAAAAAAGTGTGAAAGCATATTATTTTAACACCGCAAAATAAACAACGAGGAAGCCCATTGGGATGACTTTGATATAGCACAATGTATCTGCCGCCTGACTTATCCGGAGCTTGGCGTGTGGGACTGCACTTGCCGACTACTCCGCCAGAGGGCGTGGTGAATCGCTGCGTCCATCGCAATGTTCATTTATTTAAAGTGGCCTCATCCTCTGTTGTCTCTTCTAATGGAAGGTGGTCGTTCTCTGAAGTTCCGGTCGTTTCTGGACTTAATCTGTGAGCAAAATCGGTTCATCTATTGCGCTTTCTAGAACGTTCAGTTATCGCTTGGCTTATCAGTAATTTTATAATCGTCTTTTGTTCTCGTACGTGAAAAAAATATTCACTGAGACTATCATACCTGTTATGTGAGTATTCTAGACAAGAAATTGAAAAATCTTTGGTTCTAGATTAAATGATATGGTTTGCAATAAAATGGGATGGAAGGATGCTCTAGGATACACGTTCGGGCTCACAAGTAGTTATTTTTCAACCTGTTCATGGCAATAGTTTTAAGTATTTATCAAGTTTTCAGAACCTTTCGCATTGGCATTACATCAAGTCGATGCGATTATACTACCTGACACGTCTTACTCCACTTTGTGTCGAGTTATATTCATCCGCGTTTCCGACGCGGTCTGAACGTCTGAACACGATGTAACCGCGTTTGCATTGAGAAAGCTCTCATTTTAAACAGGGCAGCATCGAACAAAACCCAAACAAAGTTGCTCTCTTCGTTTAACTGCTAAACTTCGCTTTTTAAAAAAATTTCGTTCTTTATAACCGGAAAACCACATCAACATTATTCTTCAATCTTTAACCTCAAATTTGGTCATTCTATTCAATTTATCTTTGATTTCTCAATGATTAATTATCCAGTATTAGTTTGTTAGGTAGTTACCGAATTCAATTACTGTTTTATAATGCCCTCTAAAATTTTTTTTTCAAACACACCCATGAATCCAAAATTTGGGCTTGTTTTTTATGCTGCCGGTAGCGTTCACCTGTCACCAATTACGGCGTAATTAAGCACGCCGTCACTGACGATGTTCATACGTCATCAGTGACGGCGTTTGCACATCGTCAGTGGTAGACGAACACGAGTGGTAGACGTAAACAAGCTGCTGTTGGACGTTTGGCTTTGGCAAGTGTGAGGAAATATCTATAACGAAAGTGAGTGGTGCGGCGCTGTGTGAGTGATGAGTGAAATGGCTACCTGTGTATGTGACGCCTCCACAGCTTGCTTGGTCGGGTTGCTCGTTGAAAAAATTAGTGTTTTTCTTAGCATGTATTTCATAAGGGCGGTACGAAAAGTCACTGCTTGAGGTTAAAGTAGAAGTTTGAAGTAAGGATTTGAGTTTGTGGCATAAATATTGTGTACCTGATAGCAAATTGAAAGTTCTTGCACCACGCGCTGCACTTAATTCATATGTGCAATGTCGAAAAATATTTCATGGCTGTATTTCACTATGAAGGAAAACAAATGGTTCTAAAAATCCCTTCTATAACTAAATTAATCTCGTAGATCCAAGTCCATTATCAAACTACGAGTATAACAGCTAACATGCATGCCTGCGGATCGTTCACGTACTTTTCTCATAGAATAGAGTAATTTTCGGCGATATTGCCGTCGAAAATTAGTCTGAAATGGAATTAAAGGTGGTCTTGTTGTCTCACGGACGTAAAATGGAAGAACATTTTGAGGTCAACCTATTGAAGGGCTAGCAGGTGAGGTGCAGGTTGACTGTCACTCTATCAGCTGAAATTTCACGTTAGGTGCAATAAGTATAGCCTTCGCGGTGGAGACGTCGGTGGGAATAGAAGACAAGGTCCAGGTAAAATTACGGGATGAAATTTGAGTTAAAAAAAATTGATTTTTTTTTTGAGGGGACGCTGAGCCTTCTACAATGTAAGAAATAGACATGGGCTGTAATTCCTTGTGGAAGATCTGTTACGAGAAACTCATTGTGATCAACTCCTCGGTTACACATCTGGAGCAGGTCGACCCAGTTTAACACTTTTCCCTGGGGTATCCATTATTTTAGCTGCCCATGTACAGCCACTGCACTGGGCGGCTAAAATCATCGATGCACTGCTTCAAAAGTTAGTCGGGATTCAACTAAAATTGCAAAACAATGCAGCAACAGACACTGTAAATTGATGGGGAGTCCTGAAAATCGGGTAGAAAAATAAACTAATAGGATCAGGTTCATGAAGATGAATGGAAAAAACTGGTTAGATTAAGAAGAAACACATCGAGAATTTAGTGAGGTGATGCACGTTAGAGCAGGGGCTCCTAACCTGGGGTGCTCGTAGCCCCTGGGGCGTGAGACGATATTCCAGGGGGTGCCAGAAAAGTCCAGGTAAATAATAGGCATTTTATTGTTGGCATTTTATTTCAGGGGGTGCGAGGTTTGAATGAAATTTCGTTAGGAATGCGAAGCGAAAAAAAAGTTTGGGAACCTCTGTGTGAGAGTAATGCCTCCAATATCTCTTATGTTCCCGGGCCGGCTCGGAGACTTGGTTACATAGCAATGACGTCACACTGCTGGTCGTAACAATGGCGCGAGTTTTGAATGAATCGAATGGAAGTAGATGAATACGAACGAATATTTTCTATCACAACTTCGGTGATATAGCAATCGAATGTTACATATGCTGTGTGCAAAGATGGGTAGAGTGGTAAAAAATATACTTTTGGGAATAAATTCGTGTGAATTATTTATTTATACTCGTATTAAAGGAGGAAATCGCATTTTGAATGATACAGGCTATTGCTTGAGAGACAGGGAGATTTCAATGATAGTGTTAAATTTTGATCGTATTTCTGTTGGTTAGTTGAACTGTGGGAAACTTATGTTGAAGCTGATGATTTTGGAAGACCTCGGGTTTCATAGGATAAATATAAAAGCCAAAGGGTGTATGGAAGCCTCGCTTATTTAACTCATTTGCTCCTGCGATAAAATGAGAATCCTTAGCTACTTAGATAATGCAAGAAAAGGGTAGACGACGACATTTCCTTTACTTAAATTGTCTAATCCATTAGCGCGGGCCAATGCAAGACAGAAATATGCGCGACTGCAATACTATTTTTCATCCTCTTTAGAAATGATTGTGAGGAACTGAAATTTTTGTAGGCACATTTGACAGAAAAAGTATCACTGTATCTCTATTATAATTTTTCACTGCCTTGTCACCCCCGCTGAAATAGAAATCAACGATTTATTGGAGCCTTCTTAATTTTATCTTAACCTTGCTAAATCTGTGACTACTCCTGTGACATCACGATTTCTGTGAGCAGGCCTTGAGATGTAGGAGGCATTGGTTAGAGTCAGGTCATAAGCAGAGGAAGTGTGAAGACCATGTTGTAGTAAAAATATCGGGTGGACGACGTAGTGATGTGGTGAAGTGGCATGTGTGGGAGGTGTGGTGGTGTGAGGTGTGGTGATTTGGATGGTGTGGGTGGTGTGTGAGGTGTGGTGATGTGTGAGGTGTGGTGGTATGGAAGGTGTGGTGGTGTGGATGGTGTGGTAGGGGCGTTGTGTGAGGGTGTTGTGATGTAGGAGGGGCAGTAGTATGATAGGTGTGGTGGTATGGGGAGGAGGGTGATGTGAGAGGTGTGGTGGTATTGAAAGTGTGGTAATGTGAGTGTGGGAGGTGCGGGGGTGTGGTGGTATGGTGTGGGAGGCATGGTGTGAGGTGCGCTGCGAAGAAGCAGTGCAGGAGGGTTGGGCGGCGGCAGGACGGAAGGGAGCGTTTTGGTAGATGGAGAAGTTGGGAGGTGTTGTGTCGAGCACGAGATAGACAAGGGAGGGCGAGCAGGCTCTCAGAGCGGACGTATCGATCAGTGATGCACACACACACACACTCACGTACGCACACAGGGACGGCGCACACCCTGGGCAAGACTGCGCTGCGGCCGCCACCATTGCAAAACCTGATGCCCTGCGCGCCTTACGGGTCGCGCCTAGGTGCCCGCAATTAGCCGCCGCCTGCCGAGCGCCTCACGTGTGCACGGACGCCTACAGCATATGTCAACGCCTACAACGCATGTCAACGCTTACAACACATGTCAACGCCTACAATACATGTCAACGCCTACAACGTATGTCAACGCCTATAGCGTATGTCAACGTCTATATCTTATGTCTACGCCTATAGCGTATGTCTACGCCTATAGCGTATGTCTACGCCTATAACGTATGTCTACGCCTATAACGTATGTCTACGCCTATAACGTATGTCTACGCCTATAACGTATGTCTACGCCTATAACGTATGTCTACGCCTATAACGTATGTCTACGCCTATAAAGTATGTCTACGCCTATAACGTATGTCTACGCCTATAACGTATGTCTACGCCTATAACGTATGTCAGCGCCTATAGCGCATATCAACGCCTACAACGCATGTCAACGCCTATAGCGCATGTCAACGCCATCTGCGTTTACGATCAACCATGAAAATTTTCAAAAAACTCAGAATAATCATGAGACTGTCTTTAACGCCGATAAAAATTACGTTGCTTTTGCCAGAATAATTCAGGTTGGGGTTTAGAATTGTTAATTACGCCCAGAACAAGAAGAATAAGGACTTAGAAGTGTTATTTACCTCACAAGAATAAGAATGAGGGTTTAAGAGTGTTTTTTTACCCCAGAACAATAAGGGTGAAAGTTTATAATTATCATTTACGAGTACACCCAGAACAGTTGAAGTGATAATCTTGAACTGTTATTTTCACCCAGAATAACGAGGGGAATTATCTAGAACTGTTATTTACGTTCATAACAATAGGGATGAACGTCTAGAAATATCATGGACAGATAGAACAATTATTATAGACGCCTGCAACAATTATGCATGAACACTTACAACGAACATCTCAAACAATTATGAAATGATGCATCACTCAAAAGCGCCCATTATCATTATAATATATTAGTTTAAAATTACAACAAAGACGATCTCAAGAGAGTGAAGAGAAATCACAATTTAGAATGGATTGTAGAAAACGTGGTATCTATACACAAGGTGTGTTCCCATTCATGACACCCTAAGCATAAAAACAGCAAGATAAGAAAGAAGAGACAAAGAAAAGATAGATTAAGACAAGAAATTTCAACAAAACAAAGTGAGCATAAAAGACAAAAGTACCGAAGGCCTACTATCTATTGCTGAGGTAACCTAACAGTATCTCCCCTGGGGCCACCAGTCCCTATTTCATAAGATACACAAACCCAATCTACCTAAACCTGCCTACCATAAACCTCTAAATTTATAAACGCCCAAAACAATAATAAATGGATAAAACAAGTTTGATAAACGCGAAATATAAATATGAATAGAAGGAATAATTATGAAGAATAGAACAATTATTTATTAATGAATAGAGTTTTTATGATCACCTGAACAATTATGAATAGAAAGACCCATTATGATAGTCATCGAGAACAAGCATAATCGACAAGAACAGTTATGAACAGCTAAAACATTTATTGACCGCTAGAATAGTTGGAACTTCTGAAAAACTCGGAGATATTGGAACAATGGTGAACATTTTTACGTAGGCCCTACCGTACTGTACCCTGCGTATAGGAAACATCACGGGTGCACGTTTGTTGTCCCCGAGTTAGTTTTGATTGTGGTGACATTTTGTACGCTTGTTGCAAAAGCGACGACCAACTTTCACGTCCTAATACTCATACGAGCAGTCATTATTTAAAACACCGTCTTGTATTGTATGTAAGAAAAGAAGCTGCTTTTGAACCTTAAATTGCTTATGGCATGTTAGCACGGCGCCAATTTGACATTTTAACGATAACGTTCTACATTTATGCAGACGGTGTTTCGATCGTCAATATTCCTCTTTATAAAATTAAAAACCATTGAATCTAAAATATCATGAAAAATTTAAATGAATTTAATGTTTGATTTCATTAATCAATTTCTAAATGTACCGACCGCCTTTATAATGTTTTAATTTAATTTTATCGTCATCACGGAAGACTTAAGGTGGAATCGAATTACATCTGAGAGTCCTTATCGCATTTCAGACCTTCATTTCGGTGGAAGTTCAAAGCGATCACCTTGTCTTGAACTTGAATAAATTCTTCTACGCGTCAATAAAAATACCACAACAAGTAATATCAGGATACGTTATATCTGTTCAAGGGATCCGATTAGTTTGCGTTCCAGTCGTGAGTGCCCAAACAATAATGCTTTACGAAGCGGCGCCTCCGCTCGTAAGTTGACCCTGAATTATTGGGAGGAAAATCTTCATCGTGAATTCCACTGAAGTTTGGTAACAGTGGAGACGTATTACACTCCCTTTTATCGTGAAAGATGTGAACTTTTTGGTGACGCTTCGAAGATTACATGATTCACGTTGTGAACAGTTTATGATACTGAAAGTTATGGGAACGAAAAGGATACGAAGAATGTTAAGTTGTTGTTAATACGAAGATTATGGTAAAACTAGCCATAACAAAGATATCCTTTTCGGTTTTGTCCAGTTTTCATCACCTGCAACACTTGAAGTTTGCTGAGTCATGCGCATACTGATCGTACGTAAGATTCTGAACCCGTTCTCTGCCAGCATGTATGAGACAGTTTAGTAATACCCGAATGACCTCTTGCTTCTACTGATATTCCGTTCTCACCTTTTGAAAGTACAATAGTTCTAAAAATAATGAGGTATTTTACTTCTAAAGTCAAAGTATAACAGTTATTGAAATTTTCTGAAAAAATAATTTAAAACCTCTCGCTTCTACTAATATATTGCACTCATCTCTTTAGTGTGTGATAGTTTCTAAAACTTCCTTTGAGAAATCTTCACCCTCTGACAGAAAAAGATGTATCTTCCTGTATCAATTTCTTCCTTGTGCCGAAAATTGTCGCAGAATATGCTTCCTCGCATCAAAATAAAAACTGTACTCATGCTAAGCCCTAGCCACACGTCATTTCTTCGTATTATTTTCCTAGTACATAATTTGCATCGTACTCTAATGCACTAGATTTCGTTACTGTTGCTTTTACATTGTTTTTACGGTGCATTCCAGATAATGTAACACATCTGCAAAATATCACGCAAGATTTGCATCGTACAATTCAAGCGACAGAATTAATCTTTAATACAAGCGTCAAAAATTTGTTCAAATTTTTATTGTTAAAATAAGAAAACTTATATTTTTACATTTCATGCATCTGAGTCTCAATAGAATATTTTTATGTTTTCGTTTAATTATTGGCATGTCCACTGTCTGATGTGTATTTAGATAGCGCCACTGGAACTGGATTTCTCAACTCCGATAGTACCTCGTTTCATACGGGTAATTTTATTATGTTTTCTTGACACTTAGAAAAACGAACAGATTCGTGACGTGCACAGAATATGAATTTGTCTGAATTCATTTTTCATTCATTGCCAGTCTTCAGATTTCTCTTTCTCGTTTTTTATGTTTCTTCCTCTCTATCTTTTTTCTCCTTTGTACTCTGTTTAGAATTCTGTTTGTGCTTGGGGAGCATGGTTTCACCGAAGCTTCTTAATGTTTTTAAATTTAGTGTATTTTCCGCATGTTTTTTGAGTCGAGAAGCTTTTACCTTAAGAGCCTTTACTGCACTGCGATTCTGAGTAAAAGCTGGAATCTAGATTATCAAAAATCACTGTTCCAAGATGGCCGCGAACAAGTATTCAAACTCGTTTGTTTATCGGACGACAAGAAAACAAAATCAAGATCTTCTCCCCGGTTGTTTGAAAACCGTGTTGTTATTAAACAGAATGTCAACGCAAAGCAGAAATTGGCCCACAGTTTTCAACTACACTGATCAATTCTCCTGATTGCCTCAAGACGTTGTTGCTGATTTGCAGCTGGGGGGTGACCGTGGCAGAGTTACCTTCTATTATGAACATGGCGCTATGACAACCACAGAGTTGTGTGTCTGCTTCTAGTGTATTAATGATTGATCGCTTGTGAGACTGCTAATATTCTTTCGAAAACAACTAATCGAAGAGTGGAGCTCGCCCCTCTTGAGTGTAAAATGAAACTAATCCTTGGCATTCTTGTCTCGCTCTATTTTCATTCACCCAAATTACTGTTCCACGACCACATTGCAATATTTTGAACTTTTAATTCAGTTACATTTAACTAATAGGTAGTTAAGAATAAAAATTTCAATTTTGGGCTGGAAGTTTACTATACTGTATCTTGAACAAATACGACGCAATTCAACCAAAGTGTGTTTGCCCAAATCTATCGTTGATTTCTCACAGAACGCGACTGACTGACTAGAGACGGAAAAATCTAAGATGTGCGGGGATTTTTTTCCGTCAAATGAATGTAAAAAATATCAATTTCTTACATTTATATCAGACATGATAGAAAATAGAAGTGTAGTCGAGCACACATTTGTATATACTGATTCTTAATATATCTTTTCTAGCCTCAAAGATTGTTTCTTTTTTATTTATTTAGGATAAAATGAGGAAAATTCTTTTGTTATGTAGAACTGTGAAACGTGTGAAAGATAGAAATTGCAGTTGAGAAAGCTTTCAAAGCCATAAAGTCCAATTTTATGCCTTTTTCCCGTTTCTTGGTTTAACTGAGCTAGACTTGTAACTGATGTTTTTTGCCGATCTCGTATTACGTAGGATCTTAAAATATAAAACGAGATAATTATAAATCTTCGAATATGGTAAAAAATCACATATGTCATTCCCAACTACCTAATAATATATTTAAGTACTAAATTGTTATTCTAGCTTTTAACGTTTGATTTTAGGTGCACACATCGTAATATTTGCAGAAGTTCACTTTTATGCCATAAAACGTTGTGATGTTGTGTCAAGTGTGCTATGTAAATGTGTGCCTTTCAAGGAAGTAAAGTGAAGAGATAAGTGAAACTTTTCGTTTACTAAATTGGCGGCTGGCCAAAATACACGAAACATGGAATGATTGAAGTTCTCAGTCGCTAAACTGAAAGTGTAAAATGAAACATATTTTTCAAGGCACGGATTGTACTGCCACAGTACCTCTGGGCTGCGACTGAGGAAACCTGTCTATATAATTTCTATGCAGGTAAAATTTACCAAAAAGAAGTAGAAAAGAAAAAGTTGGTCGAAGTCACTGTGGTTTTGTTGAACGATCCGCTTTGTTTTCGGCCAATTTTATGCATTCATCAAACGTGGGGGAAGAGATTCAAGGCGCACTTTATGATTATAAGCATTGTGAGTACAAACTGATCCAAATACGAACGACATTCGTTAACGTAAAAACAAGCATATCATATGCACAGATCTACCTGTTCGACTGTGTTTTGTTGTGAAATTCGCCCTCTGGTAGGCTGACTGTGAGCACAAACTGCGGATGTGTTGCGTCATCTGTGAAGCTATGGTACCGTTTGTGAAGAACTTTCATCAAGTGTTGAGCAAAAATACGAATGACGTTAACTGTTGAGTGAGAGTTCAACACAATTCACATCTGCTGAGCTGTTCTGTTCTACAAGTTTCAGTTCTGTTGAACGACGATTGTTAAGCAAGTTGAGAATGCCAACATCACAGTGACTCACGGGTCTACTGTTTAGCAATCTTGTCAAGACGCTTCTTCATATGATGGAACGTAGATGCAAGAACACTATGGGAACGTTTGAAACGACGTAGTTGTGTTCTGAGGGAACAGCTGCGTTATTTTTCAGGGATTCACTTCGTACTCCACCAAACTCCCGTGTCAGAACGTGTGATGTTCCGGCTTAGATTATGACACTACTCTCATCAAGCAGAGCGTGCTATAGTTCTTATCGCGCCGTCTGTTCAGTCTACATAGCTCGACGGAGGTGGGAGATTATACTGTTCTTAACTATCGTGCACTAGCCCCTTGGTTCCGCAAATGCTGATAATTGTAAGATCTAGAAGGTCATCACCCTCGCTCATTGAGACAGCCGACAGGCTCCCTTTTCTTGATGTATATCACCTCTCGTATAAACCACGTTTTCGTTTGTTGACAGTTCTCTTTCATCTAAGTTTTAGTGTCCATGCTGTCTATCGTCACCGTACGTTACCTCCATTACTCCATTACCTTCTGAATTTCTTCCTGTGCAATTGAGCAAGGAAATGCCTATAAATTTAGAAAAACCAAGACTTGTCGTCGCAGTACGATCTTTTCAAGATTTCAGCAGCTCGGCCAAAATTAATTGGTGCTCGCAAATATCATGCGAGTTTGTGAGAACACTTGAAAATAAAAAAAATTGTTCTACTACATATGTGTATTCCCATAAAGTTTCTAACATTGTACTGCCACAAGCATGAATTTAACAGAGTCTGTGTTTTCAAAATTATTGAGTGCGCCACTGCAGTTTTCTAAATTCTAAAGATTTCAGTCTTTGGGTTTGAGGCTGTGTTTTTAAAATCAATATTTAGTCAATATGACTGACAAATGTCAGGTTTTGTTCAGTAATGTAACTATACGAAAATTTGATATTTACTAACATCTTGGCTCCAAGAGTTATAGGCACATTACAAGCTGCTGGAAAATGAATGGGACTCTTTCGTGTACTTGGACTAATTCTGGGCTTTTTCGAACATGAATATTTCTCGAATCACTCAAGTGGTGACAGCTCGTTTTTTGGGTTACTTTACTGTCGATCATTTTCGCACTTGACTTTGGTTGAACGTATGTGTTCCGTCCATCCACGTAACTAGATAACCTCCAGTTGAGAAACCAGCTTTCGAATTCAGTCACCGTGCTACCCAACATTTCATTTCCATTCATCTCCTAATTATACCCTATGAAGATTGTGGCTTTTCACTGTCCGTACGTTCCTCATTCGCTTCCTCTTTTCACCCCAATGTACTCAGTGACGCTGCTTGCTCCTCTTCAATCCTGTGCTAATGACACCGGCCACCATACCAGCTTTCCGATTTTGGCTGCACTCACGGAGTTCCTCTTAGCAATCGATGAGCCTTCTCCCGATACCAGCCTGCCTATTTCACGTGTCTTGCTTGCTATTGTCTCTTCTCTGTAACTTTGGTGCCGTTGAACTGACTAAGGATTCGTCCTTTGTTCGGTTCTACCTTCAGATCAATTAGGATGTATTTTCAAGCAGGTTGAAAAGAGCAGCACAGTGAGTTGTACCTGAGAGCATCCTTGCGTCGATTATCCTCGTGACGAATTTATCATAACGTCCCACAGTGCTGAGCGGTGCAACCATATAACATCCTCATTTTATCATTTCAAGTGTTCACTCTACTGGTTTTATTCGAATTTTTCAGAATACTGAAGACAGACTCATGTGAAATCTGAAACGGTCATCATTTTAAAATTTGGCAACAATTGACATGATTATATTATGGCAGGATATTTCTCTGATCGAGTGATAATAACAGCGAGCGAGCTGAAATTATTGCGATTCGTGTGTCAAAAAAAAGGTGGAAAAAATCGGTGCGTGTTCATGTCGAGACTTGATATTTGTACCTCCTAGCTCTATCGTGTAGCATTTAACGAGAATATACGTAGCACTGAATGGGATATTGTGTTAGGTAATCTAAGTATTTTAGTTTTCACGGGTGTTTAGGAAAATTCTAATCACGTTGGCATGTCGCAATATGGGAATTTCAAAATGTAAAATTCAAGTTCCAAATTAGCTTGAGTAATTATGACGTTAGAGGTGGATCTACTTCGTTAGTCATATCAAGGGACATTAACTTGTACTTTCTTTTTTATTAACATTGAGAAGTTTATGTCTTTTGTGCCCCGATTTAGAATTTTTCTAATTTCTTATTTGATCGGAATAATGTTGAAAAGTATTGTTAGTAAATTATTATTCCTATAAGAACCTCGCAAACATTAGTTAATTAATGCTAAAACAAAACTAATGAAGGCCTAAGAGATTGGGTCATTTTTATTTGGGTAGTATTAAGGGAGGAGCATGCATTTAACGAGCCAGCATTCCAAAAATTCAAGGTGAATTAATAAGCTTTCACTTAGTCCACCCCAACCCAACAACGGCTCTACATTCAGCTTTCAATATCAAGAAATGCTCATTAAACGATCACCTTTTTGTACGCTCATTTGACAGAAAAAAATTATAATTTTTCACAGCTGACTGTGACAGAAAAGGTCTCATTTTCTTAGCCAATGGAGTTTTAAAGGAGGCAAGCTCACCGAGATGGAACTGTGTAGGGTCGGTTTAGCCTTGTGGGTCTCATCCGGCGGAACAGCAAATGCCATCGGTCGAACTGGGCAGGCAGGTGTGGGCGACTTTCGAAGAAGGAGAAGAAGAGCCCATGTGCGAGGGAGACGCCGCCGCTGCCGCCGCTTGCTCTTGTTTCTCCGCTTACTTGCTCAGCTCTCTAACTAGGCGTTCGTCTGCCCAGAAAGCTCAAATTGACGTGCACTTTGCTGTCGATACCATTAATATGGGCATATCGAGCGTTGACAGCCGTATCAAACTAGGTGTTGTATTCAATGAAGATCTCTCATGAAACTCTCAATGGTTGGAAAGAGCTTAAAAACGTACAATCGTTTTATGACCGAAAGATAGAAAATCGAGCTCTTCATTTTCGAGTTCAACCTCGATTTCGTCAGGATGTTCAGAATCTCAAGTCCGTAGAAGCTATCCACGTTGAATTTTATTTTATTTGAAAAGTACTTCTTGAAAGTAAAGACCTTAAAAAGTACTTCATACACTAGCGAAACTAGTATCGTACAATCTTTATGCTTGTCAAATTTGTCCACTAAAACTCACGAAACGTAGTGAATGGTATAGAGATTAATACTAGTGAATAGATTAAAGTTTAAGAAATAATTTTGCGAAGAACTTGAAAGTACTAATTGTAACCTTTTATCGGCGACGCTTTTCGTCGTCCATGATCATCCGTTTAAATAATCCTGAAATTTGTTTTTCTATGTTTGACCAAACTTTTCATAAAACTCCCAGCTTGGCTCATATTCGTTATGCAGTCCATTAATTAACACAAGTGTTTCTGAACAGAAAATTATCCCTCTATTAGCGTGGAACTGTAGCACTCTTATATTTACTATGCCGAAAATTCAAAAGGCTTTTGGGGCAAACATGAAATGGGGGCCTTGCAAAGATAGCATACATAACTAATAATGGGAAATTAAAAATGAGCACTCGAAACAGTTTGATTACGATATCGCATATATTGTCTTCTCTTCGTTGAAAGTTTCGTGAAGGTTTAGTCGGTTTCACTGAATGTGTAACTGTTGAAGAAATTCTTGACCACTCTGTACTGGAAATATTGAATACCGAGAAGTTGTAGGTCGTTAGCGTCTCTGGTGGGCGTGGCCTAGACGATATACCATATCTACTCTTTCTTTATTGGATATTGCGCTAAACACATATACAGCATAATATGATAATTTTATCGATTTAATACATGATACCATAAAGCTGTCTTTGTAAGTTACCCCATGATGAAGCTTTCATCTCGAAGACATTAGCTTCTAGTGCTCAAACAGGCTTTCTCTGATGAGATGAATAGCTTCCATGTTGTTTTCAGAAGAGAAGAATTACTTCTTCGTTGTTTTTTAAGTGGAGAACTGCTCCTATGTAGTATAGAAGTCCGTGTTGCAGGATCTGCAAAGCGAGAACTTTCAAGTTTAACTACGATAGTGACTAGGTAGTACTCGCACGAAAATTAGACGATGTATGCGTGTATGCTTATTTCAGTCCACTGAGTTTATAAGCGACAACTTTACGACAGTCTTTGACCGAAGTTGTCGTTAACTGATTTTATTATTATTATTATGCTGAGTTTATGATTGACCTGGTTATCTTGGTGTGTCTAAAAGTTTAATAAAACTCACATGGCATTGAATGTGAAAAATTGTTTTTTTATCTTAACTCTCTAACTAGGCGTTCGTCAGCTTGAATTGTACGTGTCTCTCTGTTAGCACCGTTTTGGCATTCAAATTGCAAATAAATAGCCCACAAAACGACCATTCATTGATTTATGACACTCTACGATATACCGGACTTTTCACTCAAAAACTATACAGTGAAAGGTATATGCACTAGACACTTGGTTTTGGTATTGGACGTTTTAGTCCAAGAATTTGAAATAATTTTTGTTGAATGGGAGAGTATTCCCAGTGAGCGACAGATTGATCGAAGTTGATCAACGATTTGTATTTTATCTGAATTAGCGCAACGTGCAACATGAGCTACGTCTTGTGAAACCAATAACAAGCTTGTGAAAAAATGGTACTTCATTTTATCTCTACATGATAAAATTATTGAGGTCTGAATGATTCCTAATCAAGTTTCTTATTTGTTGAATTTGGTAGAACATCTTTCGTAACAATTACTTCCTAAAATTATACATAAAATGCGCTCAAAAATGAAACTTGAATAGTTTTTCGTTGTAAATTGGCAAGTGCTGTCAATCTGTGGTCAAGTTTAAGTACGTGTGAAAAGTTTACGTTTTTTGGAACGTCCCTTCTTTGCCCATACCCGTTTATCCACACAATCCGTTTGCTGCTTAATTTTATGATTAACTTCTCTCGTTAAAGAATCACGATACTTTTTTCGCAACCGCTCGTCAAAAGTTAATCCAGAATTCGAATTAATTGAAATTTTAGGTGATTAACAGCATTTGAATTGCAATTAATCCGCTGCCATAGTGAAATACAAATCTTTACTTGTTTAAAAAAAAGCCTTCTGAGCCTTAATTCAATTAGATCATCATACGTACTACCCTCATTTCTATCACTTCAAGTTCACTAAATATTGTTACTCACCTTTTTCCTTGCGTATTCATTCTTTGCGCTGATACTTCATTGTACATTTCATCTACCAGACTTTTCTATTGAGGCACACCTGCTAAAAGTGAACCAGATTAATTTGCTTATTCAATTATATTTAAAAAATTGAATTAGGTTCTTACAGGTGAATTAAATGGAGCAACTTTAAATATATTTTTAACAGTAGCCAATATTTTACTGGTGTGTGAGTTAAATGTGCAAGGACATGCAACTGCTCTTATGCAAAGAATTCTTTAATTTAGCTATTTGTTTTTAGTTCTATGGCGCTGAAATATTTGAAACTGGTCTTCATGAATTATTTTAATATGCGAAAATGTTTTTGTTGATTTTGTACTTCTTTGAAATGTGATTTTACTTCATTGAATCTGCCGAACAAAAGAAATCTTATTCTAGAACAGTTTCCTCTCGAAATCGGAACATTTTCTATCGAAGCCTTTGCCGGTGGTGCGTTTCATAGTCCACTGTGCTGGTGAAAGAGCGACATTACCCTGTGTCAAAATATTATTGTTAGTTTTCGTTATTTTGATGTGTTTAGTGATTATTGTGTAATTGGAAATTGTCTTTGCTACTTCATATTATTGAAAAATGTTTATTGCGGCTCAAAATGTCTTTTGGTAAGTCGATGGTTTGCAATTGAATTGCTGAATCGATGGCGCCCAAGTTCCTGTGTACCTGCCACAGTAAAGTACGTTCACTATTTTATATTTGATCTCTGTGCTATGAAGACGCTAAAGATACATTCTTCAGTGAATTCCACGTAAAAATTTGTGCCTATGATAAAGTGTAGAACGTGCTGTCGTATTAAAATTTGTCGAAGATTATGCGTCTCCGTTCAGTGAGTGAAAATGGAGGTTCTTCTCACTTGGCATCATCTGATTTTAGGGTGCAATTTTAAGAAATTATTTTTGGCAACGTTTGCGGGGTTTCCTGTCATATTTCATGATTTTGAGTACTCGATTGATAAGTAAAAACTAGCACAGTTCTAAATTTTGACGATTGTTATAATTTTTTGAGACATAAATTGAAGAATATAGTTGATTTCTCAAAAAATTGGTTATGATCTCATTTCCACTTTCATTTCTAATACCTTTTATTTTTAATTATATTTCCATCATTATTGCAAAACTATCAATTGGTATGAATAGTGTGCTTGAATTATTTGAGTATTGATTTGTCTAAAAGATATGTGAAAGCACTATTAGTGATTTGTGATCTGATCTGATTTGTGATATGTGATCAAACCAGAAAGTTAACACTAATTTTTACTCTTTTAGTCTGCCTAACATACATATATTTATTTTAAATTAAAGTGTATATTTATTTTAAATTAAAGTGTTCAAGTGCTTTTGTTAACGAAAGGATTTATGATCATATTATACAAATTTGAGTTATTGAGATTTTGTGTTTAACAAGTAACAAGGAGGTGTGAAAATTTTTGAAAGTATTTTTGAATATTTATGTGGCAGGTTTTATCTGGTTTATTTACTGGAGTAGTTTTGTTAACCTTTAACAATGAAAACAGGCTCTACAGATAATTTTATTAAATCACTAAAATCAAACATGAATCTGTGAAAAAGTAGGCTTCAGTGGAAACGTAAAACTAAACATCCATTTCTGATTTTATTAGATGTACAAACTTGTTTGCAGAGTTGAGAAATTTTATACTATTGTCTATGATAGAAAAAATTAGGATAAATAATTTTTTAAATCAAACTTACGCGTGAAGAAATTGAACTATTTTGTTAGGCTGAAAAGTTAGAAAAGGTATCCTGTGTAGTAACACACATGATTCTTTGTTCTCTACAGTCCATAGGCAATGGTTTTTTTTTTTTGCTCCACCCTTACTATGTTGGGGGTTGGGAGTCCTAATATTTGTTTAGTTCATACCATTTGATCCAAGAAATGTATCTAATTATTTTTCTATTCCACTGAATCAAGTATTTTTTTAATTTCATTTGTTTACTGAGTGTGGACAATGATTGTTTTTGAAAATTCCTTCTCTGTGAGCATAAATTTGTAAAAAGCATAATTTTTAACTTGAAATGTAAAAGGTGTTTGCTCAAGCAAAGGAATGCCAAGTTATGGCAATTTCATAATTATTTCAGGGTATAGACAATAATTTTTCATGGAAACCCTTGTACTATTCAAGTTAGCAACACAAAGGGTTGAAACTTTGCTTGGTGCTAATCAGCTTGTTGCAAAGTAAATTGTGCATTAGTTTTGCCTTGAAAAATATTTGGCCTGCATAAAAAGATGGAGATTTGCCACATCAAATACCTACTTTATATAGTATTCGTCCACCATTATTATGTTATTCTTCACACTGTCACGTAGTTGTATGTATGTATTCAACTTATTTGATTACTACATGCTGCATAAAACACTCAATGGATGGCCATGAGTATGAGTGGTAGTAGATGGAGGAGATAAGTTTAATTTTACATTGTGTATTATGTCTGAAGGAAAAGAAATATGCTTACAATATTGTCACATTCAAAAATAGGTACATGAATGATTAACGAGTTGTGCGTTTGTATTTTTGTTGTGTTTAACTAATAATCATATTTTTTATATATATATGATATCAGTTGCATCTCATTTTCTCCAAATATTTTCACTGAATTTATTGCTGGAAAGAGTAGAATGATTATCATAAAATCTGTTGCTAGGTTAGGAGTGTCATTTTCGGTCAATATTGATTTTAGGCCTTTCACGGAAATTAATAATTCCATTCCGAACAATCACTTAAGGAACCCATTTAAAAACGTTTTACATAAATGACATTCTGCTCGCTGATGCTTTATTTTCGAATTATTCAACTTTGAAGTTATAGGAACATCGTATATAAAAGTGAAGGAACTGACAAGTAAATATGCAGTAATACGGTATTGACGTATCGATGGGTGAGGTTGGGTAGGTTATGTTCGGTTAGTTAAATAAACTTACCTAAAATAACATAAATAAACCTAAAATAGCTTATCTTAACTTACCCAAACCGACGCAATTTTTTCCCGCGCAAAAAGTGGGCGTGTCCCGCCAAGAATGTGGGCGTGACCCAACGATGCGGCGACTAAGCAACCGACCATATAATGTTATTCCTATCTGAACATAATTATTGTTACATCTCAAAAATAACGCATCAGCGAGCAGAATGTCATTCCTGTAAAACCTTTTTAAATGTGTTCCTTTAGTGATTGTTCGGAACAGAATGTTTAATTTCCGTGAAAGGCCTAAAATCAATATTGACCTCATTTTCTTTTAAAACCCTTTGACCATTGTTTAAAATTATTTCCTTTGTTTTGTAAATTTTTTATATGTGCCCCATGAATATAAAATATTATTTGGTTCAGATGTTCTTTAATGTTGATTACTAAATAACTAAGCCACTTAAGTGGACACCATACCACTGGTTTCCAAACTTTTTTTTGCCCTGCACCCATAAAGAAATTTCATTAGAGCCTCTCATTCTCTGAAATTTAAGATTCCAACATATAGCGAATATCCTATTATTTACCTGAAATTTTTTTTCGCTTCCTAGAATATAGTTACACGGCAATGTTGTTGCATCCTCTTGAAAATTGTCTCACATTCCTTGGAATATTGTCTCCCAACCCGGGAGATAGCACTCCAAGTTAGAAACCCCTACACCATTCCAAATGAGTTGACATTAGAGGATGGATGTGTTAGAGTTGGAAAGTAGGTGCTGGAGACTAGCACATCAGTTATAATATTTTAACACTTTTGGAATGGTTGTGGATGTTCAGCTTTACTCAAAGTTATCTAATTTGCTCATTCTGTGACCTTCATTTGCTTGCAGCATTCAGAAAAATCTATAAATTGCATAAATTTTTTAAGAGATTTTGTGTAACCTAAGTTTGTTTTTCAGGTGCTGTGACTGGTGTTAACATGGAAAACTTCAGTGCCCTGGACCCCAGGAAGCAAGAACTTCTGGAGGCCCGCTTTTTAGGGGCTCGGGTAAATATTGACTGAATGGAATCACTGGCTGTTTTTAAGGTCCATTTTGCTTTTAGACAGAGCTTGAAATTTACTACCATTGCAAATTTTTGTAGGGGATATCTATCTGCCTTGACTTACATGATATTTATTTGCTTTGACTTATTGGATATTTATTTGCCTTCATATGTTTGCCTTGGCTTATGGGATATCTATTTGCCTTGGCTTATGGGATTATCTATTTGCTTTCAAATATTTCCCTTGACTTATGGGATTATCTATTTGCTTTCAAATATTTCCCTTGACTTATGGGATTATCTATTTGCTTTCAAATATTTACCTCGACTTATGGGATATCTTATTGCCTTCAGATCATCTTTTTCACTGGAATGCCATGTAAAAGATTTTGCTTCTTCAGTTAAATTTCAATGTTGGTTCATGGTCAGAAGACCACGAGGTGAAGATAAAATTTCTTCCTAAATTAAGATAATTGTTTAAAGTTTCATCATTATCGTATTTTTTTCAAAAAATATAAAATCTTGTTTACAGAATATTACAGACTAGTTATTGCTAAGAATATTTCTGGAAATTGTTATAATAGATGGATATTTCTGTGAAATCTCATATGTTATATATTTTAATTTGTAGGTGTTTTCACCTGGGAGCATTTTTTGTACTTGACTCATTCCTTTAGATTGCTTTGAGCTATTTATCTTCAAGTGTAGTGACACTTGGAAATAATTCTAAGTTGATTTTGTCAGTTAATTTCTATGCTTGATCACAGGTGATGAATCTCAACAGGAAACTAAGACAATGTAATAAATAGGTGGCTTATTTTCATGACTTCATTCTGAGAGCTGTAATGTTGAGGAAATTTTTTGTCTGCTGGCTTTGGGGGTAACTCAGAATTCTCTTATGAAACATTAATAAACAAAAGTATCAGTTGTGTGCAGTAAATTTTTGTTCAAAGAAGAAGCTTTTTACTGTTGTATTTTAGTATAAGGTGTTGTGACTTAGTTGGCAGCTCACTTCTCAGTGGGGAAAAAATAGGTCACATCAGCTATGTTCTTTTAAGAGATCCTAGAAGTTCATATGATGTTTATATCTTTGAAAAGAAATTTTTTCTGCTCAAATATTTTTGCTGTACTTAAAATGGTTTATTCTATTCATATATCCTGACATACAGAAATTTGGAATTCTTCACATTAATAATAGTTAATGAGACCATAATTGACCAAAGACTTGTGAAAATTTGAGGTATAGTTAATATCTTTAGTGTTATTTAGCTACTCAATAAGATCAGTGCAGCAAATTGGTTCAGGGCTTGAAAATGATTTACTTTATTTGTTTAACTTGAAAATTGATTGTTCCTACGTAAAAGAAGGAAATGCGAGGTCTCAAGCTGCATGTTAGGCTTCCCTTTTTTAAAATAGGTTTTTGTTTTGTAACAGACAATCTTATTTTAATTCACTGCTGTCCTGTTTTTGAGCACCTACTAGAGTAAACCCATACCTTGGTTTTACGGACTCTGTTTTAGGAGATTTTGGATTCTAAGGACAATGTCTTGAGCTACCCATTCTATTTGAAAGTCGCGTGCACTATGGGCAAAGTCCGTTCGTTCTAAAACTGACCGCTAGGTGGCGGGCAGTTGCCTTGTTGACAACACTGTTTCAGCACCTGCATTGCATTGCACCCAATTTTTGCCTTTTTTTCTGTGTTGTGGTTGATTTCTTATACCAGTGATATATTTATATATGTTCCGTACCGTATACGTATCTGTCGGATTCTTTGGACAATCGGGACTATCGGACAGGGGTTTCCCCTTTTTGTCTGTAAAATTGAGGTATGGGTGTACTTCTTCTTCAACTTATTTCTTGTTTCATAAACTTCTTTCTCATCTTATTGTTTCTATGCACATTGTGCATAGCTTCCGTGCCTTCCTCTCTTAGGAACCCCTTTGTTGCTATTAGGGAGGCTCAAAGTAACATCTAATTTTCCCTTCAAAACATCTTTGTTGTAGTTAGAAAAGCTATAACTTGTTACTAATTTGCAGTGATATAGATGCCTCTAGCTAGGGTAAGGTTGTTTGCTCCTACCACAGCTGTCATGATGGTCACGTAGGGTAACTTGTAAATCATGATGCCTGTTTATAGTAAGATTATCGTCCATTTCTGCAGCTGTTGAGTGTCCTCGCTGTGTTCTCCATTAAACCAGACGTGGTCTGAGCATTGTCTCTATTTGCAGTAATGGAAGAAAATGCCTAATGAGGCAGAGATTAAACTTTTGAATATGCACAATTTACTTGAAGGTTTTCAGTTCCTTCATAATAAAAGTTAGCCTTTTATTTCTATAACCTAGTTATAGCAGTGATAGGAATTATTTTTTTGATTAGCTATGAGCTTTTTTAGCAATGAATATAGTATGTCGTACCATTAAGAGTCATGGGATAGGCAAAAGGTGTAGGTTAGTTAGGTTTGTCTATTTTATACTGTGCTATTGGCATGTGTGTCTTTAGGGACTGTTAAGTCACCTTATCTATAAAAAGGCCTTTGGGAGAACTGTTTTCTTTTGTGCCCACTGCACTTCCTCCAGTTTTCATGTATTCTTTGCTAACTGGTCTTTATATTTTTCATCTTCCTTTTCTGTTTCTATCCATGGGATAACATTATGTAAGAACTTACCTTGTAGAAAGAGTCCATATTTTCTACAGTTCAGACTAAATGGTTCCTTTTCTTTGCTCCCTTGAGATTGCATTGGTTCAAGCCAGAGAGTTTTGAAGTAACTAATGTAATAATGAGGAATATAGTAGTTTAAATGGAGGACAGGCTTATCACTAAAAATTGTAGTACTTGTGATCAAGTTATTAATATTGTACACTAATTTACCATGTCACGACACTAAATGGTGTAGATATTTTATTTGATTTCTGGCGGTAACTATTTGACTAACCTGTTTTGATAGGGAAGATGTAGGACTGAACTAAGTTAAAGTTACAACTGCTCACATGTTATTGTGGAGCTATGAGTCCTTACAAGCACTCACATGTTGGTTTAGAGTCACAAGCATCTTCAACAGCTCAGAAAGTTGGTGTAAAGCCAAAAGTCCTGACAACTTCACATGTTGGTGTAGAGCTATGAATACTTGCAACTACTCACATTGTGTATATCTATGAATACCTACAACTACTCACATGTAGAGCTATGAATACCTACAACTACTCACATGTAGAGCTATTAATACCTACAACTAATCACATGTTGGTGTAGAGCTGTACACACCTGCTGATGCTAGCGTCTGTTGCTACAGCAGGGCAGCAGTGGTGGCAACAGCCTTCCTTCATCCCCCATGTCAGGGCCGCCTCCCAACTTTAACTATGAGAGGCAGGACTCCAACCTCAGCGCAGGCAAGTCCACTTCTTTTGCTCTGTGCTGTTGAAGTTCAGTGCAGTTTTATTTAGTATTTTATTATAAATAAGTTGAAGATCAAAAGTATAAGAGATGACCAACTGCTTAATTTGCCATTACCATAATGGTGACATTGCCAAAAGTACCTTTATACAGTCTCTTTTTAGTGCTATCTCTATAGCTGTATTATGAATTTTTGTGGATAATACATGTGCATCTGTGCCAAAATTTAGGATAAATCATTTATTTTTGCTTTGTCCTAGTTTTAGTTATCTACAACAATAATTCCTAGTTATACAGTTCAAAATTATATGATAGACAGTTCTTATTCATTCAGCAATAGTTCTCAAGATTTGAGCAAAACAAACTGAAAAACATTTGGATGGAGCAAATCTATTATTTGCTACAGTATGTCGGCTATTATCCTTATTGATCAGTATTTACAAGCCTCTTCAATCTCAAATGAAGCTAATCGAGGGAATACATTTCTATATTTTATGTTTCAATCATTAGACATGGATATTATAGGGCCCATGATCGGTTGTCTACCAACTAAAGGGCCCTTATGCAAAGGCATTTTGAAAAACAAATGTATGGCAATACAATTATGTACCAACTTCATTGGAAATAAACAACGAATCTGTTGTTATACATTTCATGTATCAGTTTCATCGCAAATAACCCCTTTTTTCATTGATGCTCTTGATGAATTCTGTTAACCCATGGATACACGTCTTTTTTTCAAACAAACTTACACTGGGGGGTTAATTTGACTCCAACCATTTTATTAAAGTAACAAAGCACATAAGGATTGATAAGATTTGGGACAAGTCACAAAGCTATGTTCAAATATATATGGTTAAAACCTACAGGTATTTGACTTTAAAAGTCGAAGTTCATATGGGGTCATTTTGACCCCTCCGTGCATCCATGGGTTAACTAAACTGGATCCCACTTGCAGGATCTCTTCCCAGTGAGGACATGAGCAGTCCGGAGAAGCCGTCTGTAGTGCCTGTGCCCTCTCCGGGAGTCCTCTCTTCCACTGTTCTGGGTGCTGGTCTGCAGCAGCTCACTCAGCACCAGCTCAGTCAGCAGCAGCTCAACCAGCAGCAGCTCAACCAGCAACAGCAGTCACAGCAACCAATGTCTTCAGTGCCTTCTGGTCGCACTACACCTGCTGATCGAAAGCGGAAGAGGAAGAGTGCTTCTGCCGGAGCTAACATGCAGCAAACTCAGGTCTGTGTGTGTCTATCTACCATGCTTAGCTTTGTGTGTGTGCCTATTTCCCATGGTTAGCGCTTTGTGTGTGTCTATTTACCATGGTTAGCGCTTTGTGTGTGCCTATTTACCATGGTTAGCGCTATGGGTGTGTGTGCCTATTTACCATGATTAGCGCTGTGGGTGTGTGTGCCTATTTACCATGATTAGCGCTTTGGGTGTGTGTGCCTATTTACCATGATTAGCGCTGTGGGTATGTGCCTATTTACCATGATTAGCGCTGTGGGTGTGTGCCCATTTACCATGGTTAGCGCTGTGTGTGCGCGCCTATTTACCACGGTTAGCGCTGTGTGTGCGCCTATTTACCATGGTTAGCTTTGGCTGTGTTTAGCTCCAAATGCCTTTCTTGATTCTGTTCACTCGCTTGTAGATATATAATGTGTAAGATATGAATTTTATGTGACGGTCATTCAATGATAATTATTGTGTGTGCCTTTGGCTAGACATTGACTCAGCGGTCTATTACTTGTTGCGTCGATTTTTGATAACTTTTTTGTTTCCTGGTAAATGAAAAAAAAAATTAATCTTTGTGACCAAATTCATTAGATAGCAATGGTAAATGAAGTAATTGTGTGAATTATTGCTTAAAGGTTGCCTTTAGTTTGATGAAATATTAAAATACCAAAGGCCATGCGTACGCCGGTCTGAAATTCAGGTTATAAAAACTGATGTTGGTTTTTAAAACATTTAATGCTCCCCTAAGGTACAGACATGTAAAAACTTATGAATTCATTGTGTGCGATTTTACGTTTTACTTCGAATACAGGGTTTTGTATAAGCCCAGCCTTTAAAAGATTTGCATAAAGTGCATTTGTCATGTAGGTAATGCACATGGCACCTGTTAGCCACGCACGCGCTGACGTAATATCACAACATTTTTACAATTTATTTTGAGTCCATTTTGGGGTATTATAACGTGGGTAAAAACGGCTTCCGCAATAATACGTGCTTTGCTGACTGATCTGCTAGCTCTTTAGTTATTTTGATGCTGACTTTAGAGTATTGTTACTTTTTTGATTATTTGGGTAAAGGTTACAAGAAACTAGAAACGTCAAAATTTTTTTGAAGCCATAATACAGAAGAAAATGTGTAAAAAAATTACAGTTTGTCCAATTGATAGTGTAATCTGTGGTTGTATTCAAGTCAACTCAGAATTGTGAGGTAGGGACCCCTTAGATTAAATAATGCAAGACGAGAGCGTTCCTTACGTTAATTTTGAAACTTTGTCCTCAGATGGATGAAGGCGGAGGTGGTGGTGGTGGTGGTTATCCTCCTGGTACTAAAATTCCTCGCTCTAGTGATAGTAATAAGAAAATAAATGAATATTTTAAGCAACATCAGCAGCAACAGCAACAGCAAGCTGCAAATCAATCTCAGCAAATTTCGAACTCTCCATCGCGGCATTCCGAGAGACATAATAACTCTGGTGCCAAGAGCCCACTACCCAACAAGCTCATCAATATCGTGAGTTTATGTACTAGTTCCCGACTTTTGATAAAAACTTGGGTCTTGAGACATGCTCAAGACAAACTTAGGTCTTGGGAAATAAGTCTTTAGACATGCTCATTTTACCAATACAGTAAATCCTCGTTATACGGTACACACGCGTTCCTGAAAACATTACCTCAAATCGAAATTACCGTATACCGAACCCATTATAATAAGCAATAATAGTGGATGTGTTCCAGCGTATCGAAAGTTAACCGTACACATATAAAAGTACATGAAAATAGTCATATAAAAAATGTAAAGTACTGCGCCAAATAAATAGAAAGTGTTTTTATTTACGTTTCACCCGCACGTATTCTATCAGATTTCACGGTTTACTTGTGTTCAGTGAGAAACGCGGTAAGAGACATCGTTGTGATGGCCGCACGGCGTGCTGGCGCTACGGTACTGTGTGAACTAAACACGAGCGAATGCCGTATCTGAATTTTCCTTCCGTAGATAGAATCGCGGGTTGTAATTACCAAACACCGAAACTGTGAATTTAGCGGGGAATGAAGCATCGTATAAGGAGGACTTACTGTACTTCTGTTACAAGTGTTTGTACTTGTGTTGGTTTTGTAAACTCGCATTGGTTCATCTGAAACCGAATGGTTTTAAATCAAGCAGTTTTGTGTTAAATTCATTGTACCTTGCTTCTCATGCTGATTGATATTCTCCCTACTCAATTGTGGCCTTTTCAATAAAGTTTTACCAGATACTCAACGAGCCTTTCGTATTGAAAGCTAATTTTCATGGCAATTCTCTATAAAGTTTTTAATTTAATGGAAAAAGGACTGTGGCATAATTTACATGTGATTATTTTGTTGATCCAATGTTATTTACTTGCACTGCATCCACTGGAAAAATTTAACTTAGATCAGCTGAATTTATGGTTTGACGACATGAAATGGATATCCCTGATGCAGTTATTTCCACGTTTGCATCTGGGTTGGAAATTTATATTGGGGAGGCAAATTTTAACATTATTTTTCCAAATTTATTATGATGTACTGCATTTTTAGACCTAACAGCTTGTCCTCTTTCATTTCATTCAGCTCTCACGAGATTAGTCATAGCTTCCCATTGACTTTTATCATTTCTGTCATTCCAGCCGCCAGTGCAGCAACAAGTATCCACACCAACGTCATTAGGAGCTGCTCCCACCTTCCTTAGCAACAACTGTAACAATTTAGAACTACGCGTCGACTCGAGTTCGAGCAACAATTCTTGCTCCAACGCGAACAATAGTCTAAGCAGCAACCCTGTGGGCTGCATCACCAGTTCCGTATCAACGGTGGTGGCAGCGGCTGTGTCTTGTAGAAACAACTCTTCGGAAGGCATGATGTTGCCGCCGCGCGGGGTGCCCACTTCTATGATACACAGATCAACGCAGACTGAAATAACCTTAAAACATATTGACGAACTTGCGTCCAGGGCTTCTTCTGATATCGAAGCCAAGGAGACCAGGATAGATTCTTTACAGAGGGTAAGTTTTGGTTGAGTAAATGATTGAATATTACATTTTGTGCAATGAAGTTTGTAGTGTTTTCTTGCAATCTTGCACTTTTGAAATATTGAATTTAAATACGATATATGTAACTGCAAACTATTTAAGAATTATTTCTTCACTGTTGTTGGATATTTTCTTTTTTGTGAGAGATAAATTCATATTTTTTGGCCAGTTGTAGTAGACACGGGTTAAGAATAGGTATATCTGTATAAAAATTTGTTATTAATCGTGCAAATTTCAAGACTTAAAACATCAGCTAGCAAGTTTTCATTGGTCATGTAACTTTCTTTCACCTACTCCTCGCACGCTTACCCCGCTCAGTGTAGGAAAATTTGGAGCATATCTTTTTTTGTACTGTGTTTCTATGAATACTTTTTTCTTTGTACTTTAAGATATTCAATTACCGCAAGCATATGCACTTGAAAGAGTAAGACATGCGAGTAAATTCAATATCTACTGGTGAACAATTTTGAGCTAAGATGTCTTTGCTTCCTAGGATAAGGAGGAGCTGACGCGTCAAATCAACCAGCAAGCCAAGATGCTGGAGACAAAGCAGCAGCAGATGACAAGGTGTATTGAGGTGGTGAAGCAGCTACTCATAGAGAAGTGCAACATAGAAAAGAAAGAAGCTCGTCGTAAGTGTTCTCACAACCGGCTACGGCTTGGCCAGTTCGTCACCCAGAGAGTTGGTGCTTCCTTTCAGGAAAACTGGCAAGATGGCTTTGCTTTTCAGGATATATCCAGGTGAGATTTCAATTTCATGTGTCAGTTACCTTAATCGTCAAATGTAGCTGAATTCACGAGCTCACTGCTTGGGGAATTTCCGTCTATCACTAAATGAGCTAATCAGATTATTAGCTTCTATATTTCTTAGCTGACATGAACGTGTAAAAAGTTGGTAGTACTCAAGTGTGAGTTATGACACTAAGCACTGCACGGACGGTGAGAAATACAAAGAAAAAAAAAATATCGGACTTTCTGGTGGAAAATTTCATATCCTATGCATTATCTGCGGGCAACCAAGGTAATTCGTGTGTTTTTGCAAAAAATCATTTTTAATTCTTCAAATTTGTATCACCGAAGTTCTAAGAAATTTTGGCAGTCATCCAATCACTGCGATATGATTTTCAATATTAATAAAATTTTTGTAATGAATTCGTCATATTTGCGTGGTAATCTTACAAAAAGAACCTCTCTTGCCCCTCTGAAAACATCTTCTAATTTCAATTATGATTTATTGAGCAAAATTTAGCACAGAAGTAAATCACGTATTTTATTGAAGTAGTTGATGTGAAGCAGTTAGCTTGCTGTTTATTTTTTACCAAATGCGCGAAGTTGGTCGAAAAATTAAACCATACTTTTCAGCTTATCTGAATTCTTTTATCTCACAATGGATGGTTATTTGAATTCATTTGGCAAAGGGAGCATTTACTCAAAATTTAATACCCAGGCAATTTTGTCCTTTATCAGAGGATTACCGTAGCAATATATTGAAATTTGTATTAGAACCATGGCTCTTCAAAACTTAACTGACTACCTTGAGCTCTACGTGGAGTCTCAAAGAAATGAATTCATCCATTGACCATTATTTAGATATTTTTTTATATCAGGTGCAACTAAATTTTCTTTTTTGGCATTAAACTTTCTTGAATATAATGTTCTCCTCATTGATTTAACTCATCAGACATGTATCTATGTTTATAAACACCCTTCATCAAAACATAACACATATGAGGACTGGGAATTGGAAGAGAGAACACATTTTCTTGGAACACTCGACAACACATAGATCTGAATGTGCCTTGCGATCTCAATGTTCGTTTTTTAGCTTAGCTTAATTGGCCAAGCTTAATTCTATTTTCTACTAGCTCAGCTCTCAAGTAGTACAAGTTTCTCGTCCCCGCGCTGTGACCGGGAAATGAATTTAAGCATAAGTATATTTCTGGATTTTCAGTCAAGAATCTGTGTGGCTATAGTTCAAAGCCTCATCGATTTCACGACCATTAATCCAGAATTGGCAGTAAACAGCTCACACCTTAATCTCAGCCCTAAAATAATCTCAACACAAAAAAAAAAACATTTGTTTCCGCGATTTTGGACAAAATTTTTGTTTCTAGGTGTTTTTCTTTTAATCACCAACCGTGTAACAATGTTGTGAGTGGCAATGTTGTGTGTGAGTGGCATGTGGCCCTGATAAAATCCCATATGAGTTCTATAAATGTGGAGGAGAGAATGTAGTCAGTATGTTGAAATGTTTATTTGATGAGATATGGAAGAGTGAAAGAGTACCGGTTGACTGGAACAAGTGTAAT
>JACJUY010000589.1:33913-68316 GCA_014220935.1 Platorchestia sp. MABIK | reverse complement strand
AATAATTAATTTTCTATGCCCCCAATGAAAAAATTTCATAGAAGATAAGTTGTTACAAATGTAGAGATCTAGTAGTCTGCAAATTTTCATAGACGTACGTCCCATATCCGATTTTTGGATATGGTTCCCTTAACGGTTTACCCGCAAAAAATTGGTTTTATTTGGGAGACGATAGGATTGTTTGGCATGTAGTACGAGCTCTGATAGAGCGAGGGATGTGTGATGTATGAGCTTTTAGTAATCGTGTGATGGTCCTCCTCTTAATTATGACTTGATTTTGCCAGAGCATACCGCTTTGAAATGTTTTCTTATAAAATAATGTGTATTCTATTTTTTTCTCAGGCTTTTGACTTGAAGGAGCAGCGTTACGTAGCTTGTAAGGTACACCAGCTCAACAAAGACTGGAAGGACGATAAGAAAGCTAACTATATCAAGTAAGTTTCTTTAATTTTAGAATTAAAATGCTGCAATATTAGCACAGTGTTTGCTCAAATCATGATCCATACCCATGGAAATCGCAATTAAGTTATATGTACAAAAAACTAGGAATATTATTGTTCTTAGGATCATGTTCTACAATGTCGGTGAATCTAGAAGATGCGCAGAAGTGTGTGTGGAAGTGATTCTCAGCGTCGGATTCTGACATTGTTCAGATGAGTAGGGTCGGGGGTTCTCGGCCTATTTGAGTGACTCAGATTTGCGAATTACGTCGAAGTCAAAAGTTAAAACTAAAGATTCCTCTGTTATTTATGACTGCGTTATGACGACAAAGTAAAGTTTAATTACGCGAATTACGTGCATTTGTATTTTATATCAAATTATTCCTTGTTTTTATCTTTTACGAAGAGAAATTTGCCTTTGCCTCGGAAAGTAGCCAAAATAATATTCGAATCTCATGTTGGCATGACTTAGATATAATTCCGTGGCAACCATTTTTGGGAGAGACGCGTCCTGGGAAACTAGCATTAGAGATTGTCTACTTACCTGGGCTTACTCTAGTCTAGTGGAAAGATCAGTTCATGTACTGTAAATAAGCAGCTTCTTTATATATGCTCCTTGTACGTCGAGCGCTATGTCTCTTTTGAATGACTCATTTTTCACTCTACCCTTTTTTTTCTACAGGCATGCCATTAGAGAATATAATATACAAAAGAAACTGAACCATCCTCGGATAGTTAAGCTGTATGATGTCTTCGAGATTGACGCGAACAGCTTCTGCACGGTACTCGAGTACTGTGATGGCCATGACTTGGACTTTTACCTCAAGCAGGTAAATATCAACTATTCTCTGAATGCCGCATGTTACTGCGAGGGTGATTGAGAGACGCAACGGATGATTTCTTCTCTTACTGCTACATCCTGATTTTATTACTGTGATTTTGAAATGCACATCAGGATATACAGTAGATTGCTCTTACATCATGATTATTATTTTGCTGTTTAATGTCTAACGTAACGTTCTGCCCAGCAAAACGTTCTCATTTTTCACGCAGGGATCAAACGAATTTTCAAACACTTCATGTGGTTATTAAATGTATAGGTTTAACTATTGCAATAGTTGTATGCTATTCTTTCAAAAAAATTCTTGTCATTGACGGTTTTAACTTAATATTTTATTCAGCAAGTGGAGGGAAAAATACACGTCGAGGGAAAAATATTTTCCCTCGACGTGTACTTCATCGCTTTCTTATTTTGCAGCACAAGACCATTGCCGAGCGTGAAGTGCGGTCCGTTATCATGCAGATCGTTTCGGCACTAAAGTATCTCAATGAAATCAAACCACCCATCATACATTATGATCTCAAACCTGGTGAGTTCATGGTTCCTCTGGTAGTGTGGTTCAAGACTTCAGAAAAATTGACAGTTGTATAGTGCTGTGTCTTCTTTTTACGATGCTAAAACTAAGAAATCTTGTACTACTGATAATTTTTTTCAGTCTTTCAGTGATTTTATTTCTTTACAATTTTGTGATAGTGCGTTGCAACATGGTCCATAAATGCTCTGTATTGGATATAAACAGAAAAACTCGATAGCTTGTTTGAATAGGGAGAAGAAATTGGAAGGAGTGTTTCCTCGAATATAAAAAAAACATACGCAAATTAGTCATGTTCAACTTCATAAAGGAGTTAAAAATTGCCCTCAATTTTGAATTATACGTTTTAAGTGTTTTATTTTTTGCTTATTTTTCCTTTTTCTAAACATTTAGTACACCCGTCTATAGCTATTGTGTCCTATGATATCAATTGCTGTTTTAACATTTTTTCACACCTACCTGCCCTGCGTTATTCTCTATTAGAAAGACGATTTATCTTAGTATAGTTGGGAGGTCCAAAGCGACAATAGATAGCAAGCGCAGGATTTTGGCTCTACACATATTATTTGCCAATAATCAACATACAGTGATAGATGAAAACGTGTGATGCAGCCATCGAATTATTTGGTGTTCATGGATGTAAAAATTGTCAATGTCACATTCAAAAGTGATGTTTGACTCAATAATTGAATATGGAGTTCTATTGAGTGTGTTAATTAAAAATAGCTAAAATTGAATAAAATATTCAAATGAATGACTAAATGACCAAACATTTTCTGATGAACAACTGTAAAATTAGAAAAGCTGATCTGAAGAAATTTTAATTTATTATTTGCAATAACAGCTTTGGAGAACCTGTCAAAGACCTAGAAACGGAATCGCCAGTTGTTAAATTGGGTCTGAAAACATAAAAGCGGTCTGAAACTGGAAAAATTGCAGGGTCAGTAGAAAGTACAGGGCATTTTTTCAAGTGTAATGGAAATATTGGCATCTATGTTGACAAGTTGAACGTCTTTGCTTGCAGGACGGTATTGTATGACCTCATGCTCGGCGCCAACTATTTTGCACATTATGTTTGACTACATTCAATGAAGTGAATAAAATAAAATGATTATTGAATTGAGTAATGTCGTTATTTTTCTTGTGTCTATACGTTGAAATTGTGCTAATATGTTTTCATTTGAGCAGGAAACATATTGCTAAGGGATGGCAATATCTTGGGCGAAGTTAAAATAACAGACTTCGGTTTGAGTAAGGTCATGGACGAAGCTAGCTACCATCCCGATTACGGCATGGATCTCACCTCACAAGGAGCCGGCACTTATTGGTAAGTCAGCAGTAATTTTTCTGTCATGAGGATTTTTACGATTCCTGAGCGTATTTATAAATTCATGACAATCTGATGCTCTGCTTGGTAAAAAAAAATTATTCCCGAATGTTTCTGGTTTACGAAATTATGTTTCAATGTTCATTCAATGTGGTAAAAAGTGTTTAGTTGCTCATTAAGTTTGTGATAATAGTTGTGTCTAGCATCTAAACGTTGCTGTAGGACTAACGTTGTTGACAGTTGTTTGATACGTCTCATAATGGTCTTGAATGCTTCATATTTAATAATTTGTCAATTACTGTTGGATAAGATGAAACAAACAGGCAGAAAAGGAAGCAAATTTTTGTGCAGTGTTAAGTATATGTTATTTTTCAATAGAAGTAAGAACTGTTCATAAAATTTTAATTTCTTTATTATAAGTAAGGAGAGAATGTGTGTTACCAAGAACAATTTAAATTTGTTACTATGATGAGCTTATTCAGAGCTTGGGTAATCACAACACTGGTACGTGTTAATTTACCTCATGCTAATGCAATGCAGGAGCCTGCTGCACTTGTGTATATAAATTACACTAAGTCCCTTCGTTCACTAGGTATCTGCCTCCCGAGTGTTTCGTGGTTGGCAAGACTCCTCCGAAGATATCGAGCAAAGTTGACGTGTGGTCTGTGGGCGTTATTTTCTACCAATGTTTGTACGGGAAGAAACCGTTTGGCCACAACCAGAGCCAGGCAACCATCCTCGAGGAGAACACCATTCTCAAAGCGACTGACGTGCAGTTCCCTCCTAAACCGCTTGTCAGTAATGAGGCAAAGGTGAGAATTGTTTTCATTTTATGTTCCATTTATTTCTTTATTTATTGCGGCAACTTGTTCTTTTTTTTGCTATTAATAGAAAATACATTTTGAATATGGCTTGAACTAACTTATCGAACGTACGGTTCGAATATCAGTATCTGACTGCGTGTATAAATCTGGAACGAACCAAAATTTGAATCTACTACCACTGTTGATATCAGTAGACATAATTTTTTCAACTAAATCTTGGTGTCAAATAATACATTTGGATGTATTCAAAATTGTTTTTGCATGGAAAGGATATTCGAATAAGTTCGAGATGACGGTCCTATTTTATAGGGTCCTTTCGTCACTGCCTTTTTGAAGTAAAGCTAAAAGAGAAGGAAAAAATTTAATGCAAAAAATTAGTTTGCGTATAAGAAGAAAATGAAATCTTTCATTAAAGTAATTTGTATGGAATTTCACGAGTTACTAAAAATTCATGTGAAGTTTTCATTCATTCCATTGATGAAAAACAGTAGCGAGTAGTTGAACTTATAGCATTCACTCGTGTTTTCTGTAATAAAAAGGACTTCTTACAATTAGTCGAACAGTACCAGGGTATTTTTAGTATTCTACGTAGATTCATTGATCTGTCTGATTCATTCGTTGCAGAATAACCTAAGGCTTTGTGTTTTGAATGTTATTCTTAACGACTAAATTGTGTTGTGTGTTAGTTACCTCTGCTGGAATTTTCCATCAAATACCGATCGTATGTGTCAGGTTGTATGTGGTATGAAATGTTTCATCTTCATGAATTTTATTAGCTCATTTAATTTCCATGGGCATTAGATTTCTTGTTTTGAAGACTGTTTGACACTGGAGCGCATATGTAGCGTGGTGACGTGAACTAATATCCATACTGTTGTGTGCAGCAATTTATCCGCAGTTGTTTGGCGTACCGCAAAGAGGACCGGAGCGAGGTAATGAATCTAGCCTCGAGTCCTTACCTCTCACCACCTATGCCTAAGAGCGGTCGTTCGGCGGCCGCTGCTGCCGCCAACAATCAACAGCAGCAAGCCGTTGCAGCGGCAGCAGCAGCCGCCGCTGCGCACTACAATAATCCCCAGCAGCAACAGCAACAGCACTCCTTCTCTTCCGGTCTTCTGGGTTTGGGCAACCAGTACTCGTCCACCAGTTCCTAATGTTGCTCAGCTGCTGCTCCAGCACGCTCTCAGCTCTCTTGGGTCCATTCCTCCTACGCTGCACCCTCCACATCGCTCTTAGTTCACTGTCAGCCTCCTGCAGTACTCCCTATCGCTCATCTACATGCTCTTCTTTTCCTTGATTTCTTTGAGCATTTAGATAAGTTCTCTCCCTTTAGATGAACTGGAACTGTTCCTCGTACTCGAAAAACTCAAGTAAGTGAAAGACATAGCGGATTATGGGATGCTTGCGCGGGTCAGTGCAGTTTGGGAAGGGATATCTGATGCAGCACTTGGTTAAAGTTGCTCACGCGCTTTCTCGAAGTATTATTGGTAAAAGCGACTTGAGAACTGGCGGCGATACTGATTATCCCACTGAGATAGAGCCACCTATTGAATTCAGAGTGTTGTCAGCGTAAGATTCCTTGCATAGCTCGAGTTGTCTTAGTCTTTTCATTTTTGTTTTAATTTTCTTTCCATATGATGGTATGCTCTAGTCGTTTTTCGACGTCCCCATAGATACCTCAAATTGTAGGTCTACATCTACCTGTAAGCGGTAGTTCAATATGAGCCACCTGATGTGCCCTTTTGCCCCGGACTTGGGTCGTCCCTAGGCTCGAAATAGTTATTGCTCGAATTTGCTATCCATTTTCGAAGATAGCTTTAAAAGTGAGTCTTTCCTTGTTACTTCAAAATTAGTCAATTTCCGTAGTGAGTGGAAGAATTTTTTTTGCCATTCACGAATTGATTATCATGAATTCAGAAAACGCTGGATTGATATGCACTAAATTCAGTCATGTTGCACTTCGTACTGCAGTTGTAGAACTAAGTAGGTTTACTTTCATCATTAATTGTTGATGAGAGAAAGGTAGTAAACTATTTTAAGGCAAAGTTGATAGACATTGCGATATTGAGGTAAATAGCTACGAATCTTGCCTGAAGCGAGACGGATGAATGAGCTTTGACCATGAACAGAATAAAACTAGTTGATTGAATCTAATTCACGAATCTTAATTTTTATTTGAATTATTCCAATTATCAACTGTGCTCGATTTTTTAATTGCTCAGTTAATTCTTGCATTGTGTTCAGCACATATATGCAAGGTTATGAAAACAAATACTGCTCGAGGTATGTCTCCGGTTGAAATTAAGTTATCTATTGAGAAATTATTATTTATAAGATTCCCCAAAACACTGCCTTGAATACGTCCTTGCGCATGATTTTTTTTCCTTGACATGGTTTGAAGACCAATGATTCAAATAAAGCATTTTCGCTTGAATAATTTCTGTTATGACTAATGATGTGACCAACGATGGACCAGATGTTAAGATTTAGAGATGGGGCTGTTAAATGTCGCATTTCTGCGAAAAATTTGAAATTTGGTATCTATTTGATAGTATCTGATTTTGCTAGTGTTCGACGATGTCGTGCTCACATACTTTTTAGTATAGATTCATCCCTATGAAAATTAAGTTCATGCCTCCCGAGTGGGTTCTTTTTCTTCGGCGACTGGTGATTATTTTAGTTCTTAACTAAGGTTTATCTACAAGCACCGGATGAGAATTCCGTTTATTAGAGCCCGATTGCATTTTCGTTAATTGAAGATGTCGAGCTTTGAACTCGAAGTAATAATAATATGGAGCGTGAAGACTTTATTCACTCTACTTCAACTACGCCCCCCAAAGCATCTGAAGATGTTCCGTATTATATTGACCTTTATTTATCGTTGTTTCGTATTCAAATTAGATCCTTAGGTTTTCTCTTATTCTTCTTACTACAGAGAGAACTGGAGTTGACTTGCTCTTGGAAGAAAAAAAGTAGGGAAAACGGTACGTCGATGTTCTCAGAAATCATCGTATGAATTGTTCATTACATTACGTCAATTACAAAAATGGTTAGGTCTGTTTATTGTCCCATCTTCGCAATGCAGGTGTTTTTGCTGAAAAATGTAGTGTGAACGTTTAGTTCAGGTGGTGGTGAACCAAAGACTGTAAGCCTTCGAAGAGCCTTGCCTCTTGATATAGCTCGAGGCTAAGGATTTATACATTTATTGTTACTGTGAGAATGAATTGATGCGCAAGTGACCGGCTGAGCGCACTCTGCTCATATCTTGTAGTGAGGATGAGCTGTCATTATTTAAATAGCTATATAAAGGACATGTGATAACAGCTGCTACTTTTGACCGTGTGAATTCAGTTCATTTGAACTCGCGCCACTTTTTCCATACTCACAAACGAATAGTTATTTACTATTCTTGAAGGTAAACATTAACTATATCAGTGGATAGAGTGCCCGATTTCATTAATTGCATCTATGGGTCGAGCATTATCTTGATCGCATAGAATCATTCCTGTTCACTTTGTTACGTGCATTTTAGAATGCTGGCACACATTTTAGAGGTAGCGCTTGTACATAGAGAAACTATATCATTTGCTGGTTTCTATGTAAATTTGAAGTTTTGTGCGTAAACTCTTATTTTCAATGTATTGATCACGTAAGAATGTGTTGTGTTCATCGTTTTGCTACGAAGATAATTGTTTAATTTTTACCCAGGTTTCTGGTGAATGATAGTTGTTCCATTTGGTATTGTATTTATTTTCATGCGGTCTCTACCTTGTCTCGTGTAGAAGAAAAAGTACTGGAGTTCTTCACTACTTTCTAGTCTACGCCGCGTTCTTTGAGCACTACTGTGGGGCATTCCTTCGTCATTTCCATGCTTTTCAAGACTCACCCTTGGGAGCCGAATAATTTGGAGCTTTTCATTCACTAGGCTTTAGTAACTGCACCAAAGGCTCCTGCTGTTGAATAAGTTTATCAAAATTGACACGCTGGTTGACTAGTGTTCGTATTAATCATAAAATTGTACTTCTCTAAATTTTGCATTGCATGACTTTTATTCTGGTATGTAAATTTGCTGTTCATTCCTTGGCTTAAAGGGCAGAGCACGCACACGAAGAAGCTTCGCATATTACCTTTCTTGGCATCTTGTTCGCTGGTTCCCAAATGCGGATTCGTGTGTGATGCTTGAAGTCGGATGAAGACTGTGTGTGGGCGCTGCCACACCTTGTCGTTCGTCCGTGGAGTTGGAACCGTCGAGCAAGGTGTGCCTTTCTATGTATCCTTCAATCCGTTAATTTTTTATCTTTGCAAAGTATAGGATAAAAATGGAATGCTTCAAAGTGTCGATTGTCTTTGCGCGGCGAGTGTTGGTGCTACTAAAAAAAAAGTTTGAACGCTAGACTATGAAGGTATTAGATTCAACTGTACATAATGTCCGTGTGGGTTTGTTCGATAAGATGCGAATGAAACTGGAAACTGCTGCGAACCTGTTTAGATATTTTTGAAGGAAAGCATATGTAACGCGTTACGATTATTCATTTCTCTATTGTGTAAAATTAGGTGTCCATAACTTGGCCAGATTTGCAAGTCCCATGATAGTATTTAACTGTATGACAACTCAGTTATTGTTCGTTCTTTTTCGTGACGCCGCAGTAAGATTATTGTCATGTTATTCGGTTTATATTGGTTAAAATTTGTTTGATGTTGATATATCGGCCGCGCGTTGATGTTGAGCAGAAAAGGGTCGGTGTAGCGCTGTTGACCAAAGCTGTTAGCCTATTTTCTAATGTTTGTTATTTCTGTAACACCAACTACTTTGCTAGACTTGGTGAGCGTATTCATTTCCTTACATTTCTGTTTGGGCTGCCAGTAACCGTCACGCTACCTGTTACTTCAACATTTAATTTGTTAAATTTACTTACTTATGGCGTAAAATTGGGCTCTTTTCTTACGGATCTTTCGTTTTCTCATATGACTGTATAAAATTGCGATGTGAATAATAATTAGTCGTGTGCTTAGCGAACTCTTGACACAACACTCCCGTTGCTGTGCATGGTTGGGCTCTTCCAACTTTACAGCCTTTGTGATAGTTATATTGCTAAACTTGTAAAATTATATCATGTTATGTATATTGTAATGCATAAATAATTACAAATATTGAAAAATTCGTTATTTATTATCTGGCACAGCGACATTTAGGACAATTGCCGAAATATTTTAACCTTTGATCTAAAATAACTGGTTGAAGGATGTGATGATATATCGCAATGAATCTTCAATCGCTCATAATTAATTTGCAATTTTAGAGCGATGTCGACGTGTGTCAAAATTTAAATCATGAAGTACAACTTTATGTGTATTCACCGTATGGTAGTAAATAATAGCCAACGCATTTTTTCTAAATGACTCACGTTATCTAGAGTGGGTTATACAGGACTAAACACTCTATGCAACGTACCTCCGAAGTTCATGATGACAAGCAAGAGAGAATTATCTGACGATTTATTTACGATCAGATGAAATGAAGTCCATATTGTATTTCTTGTCACCAATGAAAGCTGAGAGTCTCGTGATGCAATCAACGGTAGGCAGGTACGACACATCAGTCTCTTCGACTTCATCTTCAGCATCATCTGTTTGTTCAATCGTGAATATATTAGTACTATTCCCGCACGCACACTTAAATAGCGGGCGAGTACGAAACCTTCCTTACTTTCACAGCGTCATATTTTTTGATCAATTCATTCTTACAAATATCTTTTCCAACATTCCTCTTCCGAGAAGCTAAGATCTAGTTGACATAGAATCCTAACTTAATCCCTCCTATACTGAGAGGGTTAATTATTTTTATCCATTAAACGCCATGCTAGCCAAGCAATTTTTTCTGAACTTGACAATAAAATCAATTCAAGTGACGAAGAGCAGGAATTTTCAAAACAGCTTCAGTCACGCCCGCCAAACAGATTAGATTAGATGTTAGTTTAAAAACCTTTCTAACCGCAACAAAGGCATTAAAAAGAAAGGAAGGAGGAAAACACAAATTTAGTACGGAATCAACTAAGACTAAGCGAACGCGGAATCAATGCACAAGGTGCATAGAAACTTCAAGTTAAGAGAGAAGTTCATGAAACAAGAAAAAACTTGGAAAAGAAAGTAGTCGATACTGAAAAATATCACAGCATTGAACCGAAAATGTTCAATGTTCACCAATGTTCACCTATCAGCTCGGGACCTCTCATTTTCCCCCCTATGAGTGCTGATTCCCATCGATACAATAGTTGTATCCCCCTAAGAGGCGCACACTGCAATCATAATATTTTGTCCTCGTGCGCACAAAATGTACCGGAAAGTTGAGAAATTTGGGATCCTCTGTAACTACTAAAGCTAGATGCAAACTTTCTTACAATCCATACTGCCCAAAACGAACTCTACTTACAGTCTAAAAAAATTCTACATATAGCCGCCTCACTGTTTAAAGAGTATCCTTCAAAGTACCCTCTGAGAACGGCAACAGAACAAATTAGGCATGAGCAAGTACTGAAACAGTTACTGGAAAAGACAACTGAACCGGTTAGCACGCAAAAACGATTTTGAAAATAATACATAACACACCGAATCCCCCGTTATTTTTACAAACGTTCCTTATTTTTACGAACATTTACCAAACTTTCATATAAAATTGCCGAGAACAAAAAGTTTCATATACCGGAAATTTTCGGTAAATTTTCTTTTCAACATTCGATGCTTTACACTGGATATTTCTAAAAAAAAAACATTTACAGAAAGTTACTATCGAATCATCAATCGTGCACAGAAAGCACGAGATTCAGATTGCACATTAATGGCATGTCATTAGAGACAAAAAGCCACACTCAACGTAACAATATACCAATTCTTTATGTTACGTAACAGATTTCTAAACAGACGATGTGATGAAGTCATTCAAAAGAACGCGGGCAAGTGTTCAACTCTCATTCGCATCCAGCAAATCCGTAAGTCGGAGACAAGATTCGATGTTACTTTAAGCCTCCCTAGCCGCAAAAAAGGCGCTTCAAAGAAAGACATTCCATTTAGTACGGGAGTTTCTAAGCACAAGGGGCATTGAAACAGAAAGGTTAGAAAGAAGTTTATGAAACAAGATAAAAGTTCAAGAAGAGAGTAGTAAGCGCTGAAAAACAGGACAGCAGTGAACCGAAGAAAAATGACCTTAACAAAACAAAAAACATTTTATTTGAACAAAAAGAAAGCCTGCCTAATTCCAGTTCGGGGCCTCGCACTTTCCCCTAGAAGTCCTAATTCCCACAGATACAATAGTTGTATCCCCCTGAGAAGTTCTGTAAGTTGGAAAGCTGGGTGGGTTTGCAAGTGATTCTAGGCGGCCTTCAGATGATAAGAGCATGAAAAAAAAGTTAAGAGCAAAAACCAAAGAAGTCCACATTATTTAAAATTTTTATGTGGTCAATTTAAAAAAAAACGAACGTTTCGAGCCTTGACCCATCATCAGCAAAAATCTGCAATTTTAAACAGAATTAACATTCAGACTAGGTAATTGTACATATTGTATATTACTAGAAGTGTTAAAATACTGGTGATCACGGACAAACTACATACCCTACCTATAAGCTGCATACAAGTAAAGGCAAAATGATGGCAAACTTTTTTTTTGGACGCTCTTGTTACTAAACAAAACAGCAAATTGAAAACGTCAGTTTACTGTAAACGTGTTTCTCTGATTTGGGATCCAGTTTTTTCAGTTTTTGTCTTTTTCAGTTTAAAGTTAATGGCAGTAGAACCCTTTTGTTCCGAGTGCACAATTTTTGCTCTTCTTTTAAATCACTGCATTCCGAATTTAAATTTTTACGCAACTTCTTCGAAGCTAATGATTTATCTCTTACGCTAATCATTGCCAGAATAGGTAATTTTTTTTAACGAGAAATATGAATGTTCTCTACCTACTCTAACAGCTGATCAATTTAAAACGTTCGTTCGTATTCCGTATTTTGGTGACCAGTCAGATCAATTGAAACGGGAACTGATGTCACTGGTGTTGTCATTTTTCCCTCATGTGTCTTTTAGAGTTGTCCTAGTCAACACATTCACTATTGATACTTTTTTCTGGTATTAAGACAAAATTCCTTCGCGTCTCCGCTTCTAGTCTTGTCTATAGATACAGTGTGCATCTACGTATGTCGGTTCTACAACCCGTACATTACGTGCCAGACAGGCGAAGCAAGTCAGAATAAATTCCAGAACTGGGGATCGTCTTTGTCACCCTCCACACTCTGCCACAAGATCTCATGCAGAGGATCAGTGCGACCTTAGAAATTCAGATTCCGATTTCTCAATTTTAGGGTCTGTTCGTAATGTAACTAAGCTTAAAATTCTTGAATCTCTTCATTTCCATAAGAAGAAACCCAATCTTAATGATATGCAAAGTGCGCATCCCCTGCTTCCGGCTGGGCAGCTGTGGCTTGAGGGTGCTCTCTGGTATTTACTTTTTATTTCGTCCCATTACACAGTGCATTCATTTTCTCTTTACTTGTATGTAGCTTATAGGGTATGTAGCTTATAGGGTATGTAGCTTATAGGGTATGTAGCTTATAGGGTATGTAGTTTATAGGGTATGTAGTTTATCCGTGATCACCAGTATTTTAACACATCTAGTAATGTACAATATGTGCAATTACCTAGCCTGAATATTAATTCTCTATGTTTATAATTGCAGATTTTTGCTGACGATGGGTCAAGGCCCGAAACGTTGGTTTTTTAGAATTGATCGCATAAAAATTTTAAATAATATGGACTTCTTTGATTTTTGCTCTTAACTTTTTATTAAACATGCTAACTAAGCAAAATTTACTTTCTTATACGAACATGATATTGCAGATGGAATGCTAGATCAAAATGATTGTAACATTTAGCAATGCAAACCCCCACGCATGTTAATGAACAAATATAGATGCGAGATTTAGTAAAAACACCGTCCTCCTTGAATAAATACTCAAGACTCAACGGATGTTGAGGTGAGTTTCCGCAACACCCAATGATCAAAACTTATAAGGCAAAACTACAGCCGCTCAATAAAGTATTAATTTCTTGCAGAAAGTTGGAAAAAAATAAACTTACAGTCATTCAGTAATTTAGTGATAAAAATACAATCGAGGCAGAAAGAGACCAATGTTAGCAGGCCAGCTGTGGACTAAACTCGCTTCTCTAGTCTCAAAGACCTCTATTTCGTGCATGTTTTTCTCATTCGGCCGTGCATCTTATCAAACTTTGAATACTTCACCCGACTACAACTACATCTGCGCTGTTACTTCCGTTTGCTAGACCTTAAAGAACGCTCTTGACGGCTCAGTATTTTCTGAAGTAGCAGAGCCCGAAATAAAACGGCAAAAGCATTGGCTTACGAACAGTGGTAGCTCCAGCACATACAGGAAGAAACTGCCTTTTCACCAAAATAATACAGTAGCGCTGTTGAATGCAGAGCGAGTCTAAAGAACGCACCCTTCTTCAACTACACAGAATTAACCTCAAAGACAAGTACTAACAGAAAAAAGGTCTTAGGTATTCAACTAGAAATAAAAGGTAGCATTTTACCTTAAAATACGTCAAGAGCTCACCTTTGAATTCGAGAGTAGGCGGTGTCGAGAAAAGTGAATGGTGTTGCAACGGTGTCACGACACACGTCCTCCTCACACACTCGATATCAGTGAGCAGGTGCAGAAGCTCATACACGTGCGCAGGCGGCATCGAGGGCGCTAGTGCGTGTGCGACGTCGGCGCCGCTGATGCCGGGCTTCTCAAGCACCGTGAACAGCGCGGCACCGAGCATGCGGTCGAGCACACGCCGCGCTAGTGTCCCGCACACGCGCACCCACGGCCTCATCGAAACCAGCACTTGCTCACGTTGCTCGCTGAAAGTTCCAACAATGCAAAAGGAGCAATTTAACAACAATGCAAAAAGAGCAATTTAACAACAATGCAAAAAAGAGCAATTTAACAACAATGCAGAAAGAGTAATTTAATCTGACTAGCTACAAAATGACAATTATGACTATTGCGCGGCGGAAATACGATTAAATGTTGAATTTATCAAACGAGATCTCACTATAAAATGAAATTCTAAAGCACTTCCTAGCGACATTCATCACACGAACATTACGGAAAATATTCAAAATTTTCCCCACGAAAACAAAAGCAGCATGCTAGTATTCTGCAACCGCATAACACATGACTGTAGTACCATACGAAGTTTTTTTTAGCAAATATTGTACACTCTTCAAAATAGGAACACATCTCAACGTAAGTTCTCAAATCGCCATGCATATTCTTTAAAAGACGGCACCTGCGGCAGCAGTTAACGCATAACTTCTTGCGCTCACAGAATAAATTTTCCGTCATTCGGATGCAAAAACGGCTTACTCCCAAGAAATAACAGAGGAAGCCTGCGCAACTTTCCTAGTTCGCTCAACGTCGTTCCAGTGGGCAAAAATTAAGCTGAAACACTTTGCTGTTTTCAGTTTGATCGAGGACTACTCTTGAAAAGTGCTAAAGACTCGTTTTATTTTACTTTTACTCACTTCGAAAAAGAATTCCAAAGTATCGCAAAGATGCTCAACATTATGTGCGTTCTACTTACTTAATGAAATCGTGAGTAAAATTTGTATAATGCACATGACAGTCCGATATTTATTTGAACAGCAGATATATAGCGCAATCTGTTCTTAGAAACACAAGAAAATGTTGACACTCAGTTTGAATTAACCTTTCCGAGTTTGAACGTACACAATTGATTTATAATTTTAGAAAATCGTTACATATTTAAATCTCTTTAACCCTTCAAACAGATGAAAATCAATTCATTAAATTATCATCATACTTCAGACACAGCAAAAGGGCACTGGTTTTCAGCAATCATATCTGATCTGACACATATACCACAGCCAACAGGGTTAAAAAAATTTTCTTTGATTAGCTTTTCATTATAAGTAATAAAACTGGAAAAATCATTACCAATATAAGAATCCTAAAACATTTTCCATCTAATAAGATATGTGAGTTATAATAAACGAATTGTTTGTAACTTTATCCACAATTTATTACACCAGAGTGCACAATGGAAATAAGCACACACCACACAAGTGTTAATGTGGTTTTAGTGCCCGATTTTAAAGAATCTCTGTGCCACATAAATGTATGAAAAGTTTTGAAAACTTCAGTAACGTACACAGCAAAAATAAAAAACCTCCGAACATCTCGCTCAATTGTTAGCACCAGCTCTCCGACATAATAAGAAATAAGCCATGAGTAAGCAGAAACAAACAAGCTACGCGAGATTTAAATATTTTCCGATTTACCTCTTTTGAAGGTCTTTGACATTTTCCTCCATTTGCTGGCTCCTTTCTTCATCCTTGGTATAGTTTTTCTTCGTAGCCACAAAGCGGGATCGAACTCGGGCTCTGGACGAAGGGTCTGAAAAATTGTGTGTATGTCAATTGTGTACTTGCAAATCATATCTTTTCAGCAGAAAAGATGGTCAGAATAATGGAAATTTTGTTTTCAGCAGCAGTCACAACAAAACATTAATGTGTTGCATAAACGCTTTATTCTCATGTACTATAACATATTGCCAGCTTCGTTGACTCGAAAAATTATTCAAAATTTTGAATTCTACAAAAATGATTACAGCAATCATGACATGCAAGAAATCGCAAAACTTTACTTATTAAGAATAAAACAAATCACTTTCGGCAAAAGACTGGTACAAAAAATGTAAAAACTTTTCTAATCATGTTACTAATGGATAACAGACCACCAGGTATGAAGTGCGTCGCAACTTTTTTCCAACGCATCAATTACTTGTGTGCTTCTTAACCCTCTACCGCCTAATTTTTCTACTTATTTTGCCGGTATTATAACCACCGTTATTAGACGTGGCTCTAGCATCAGGTTGTCTCCAACATCACATTAGAGACGAACTGCAACTCGGCAGTGAACTTCAAAAAATACATAAGAGCATCTACTTGACGAGAAATAAAATATACGAGCAGTTTTATTGAGTGTACCATGTGGGGAACGTGAGGCGGTAGAGGGTTAATTGAATAATTGGATAGCTTAAAACATTTCTTTGATCAATCCCTAATAATTAAACTCGATTTTTAGCACAGAATAATTAAATCACACTTATTTCAACTGTAGCATCCATCGCTTTAACTGAAACAATAAATTCAGCACGACAAAGTATTTCTATCGTACAGTTGCCCACATATTAGCATTACAGATACTTTTTAACGAGGTTGACGCGCAAATGTTTACTCGGAAAAAAAGGCAGTTAAAAAAATGGTTAAAAACATAGACAGAGAAGTGTTAACAGCTTACCTTTACCAGGTGAGGTACTTTGAGCAGAGGACGCCTGAAAAGACGAGAGAAAATATTTGTTAACACTTTCAGACTCTCAAGCCACAAAAAAAAAATCAAGAGAGCAAAAAGAAGGGACCATTTAATATGGGCTGTAGAAGAAGGGGGAATCTATGCACAAGGATTCTCACACACGGTATCCTGCGCATAGAAATACCATGTTAGGAAAAGAAAGGAAGAAAATACAAAGAAGGGATAGCAAAGGCATCATGAAAACTGAAAGTTAAATGGGCACGAGGACTGAAGTCATGAAGGCATTATCTACAGGTGAGGTACCTAACCTAACAGTATCCCACTGGGAGCCCCTGGCCTTATAATATAGGAGCGATAAGATATTCAAATTTAAAATCTAATCTATTTAATGCCTCTTGAGGAGCGAGATAGAATCCTTTTCAGAATTTTTCAGCTGAGAGGTAACATCAGGAACCACCTAAACTTAATCAACGTAAAGAAAATTTTGCGACCTCATGTTCAATACGGTGCTTATGATATTTCTCATTATGATATTTTTCAATTGACTACCTCATACTAACTATCATTGCTATCTTACTTGATATATACACATAACCAACAAACAGAGCAACAAAGGTTTCGACTCGATTCGAAGCTCACATGGGAAAATAAACAAGAATGAGAGTGAACAACTCAAGAAGGAGTGAATGATTTTTGAAAATATCCAAAATGAGATTGGAACATGAAAACACATCAAAATTAGAAGTGAAAACTCACGTTCTCGTTCTTTGATGTGGTGTCTTCCGCTTCAAATTTGGCTTTAGCTTCGCTACGGGCGCTGTGATTGCGCTTCCGAGTGCACACCCCAACCTTTGCCTCTTCTGTTTGGAGATTTTCAGCATGTTCGGACTCTTTGGTATCTGTCGACTCTTCCTCCCCAGCTGTAACGGAACAGGATTCTTTGGAGCAACTGTTCTCAGCGTCGCAAGTCTCCGACGCACCTGCAGTACATCCTACTGGTAAATCGCTGGTATCGACAACTTTAGAGCTGCTGCTGTCCTCTTCTGACATGATGGAAGTGTCATTCGTTGCCAGAGGCGACAGCTGAGCATCTTGTTGGTCCAAAGCCTGAGAATCTGAAGATCGGATGACTGAGTTCTCGCCTGCCGTTTCGTTGAGCAAGCTGGGTTCGACCTCTACGCTGTAGACACCTTGCAGCCGCACTCCCTGACGAGATTGCCTGTTCCCCAATCATGAATCAAACGTTGATAAACATCCACAAGAGTAACCATGCTTTCACGCTAACTCGTGAATAATACTAAGAAAGGGTTCAAAAATTTTTCAAAAGCTGCAGTGAGCCGCTCGAGCCCTGCTTAAATATTTATGTACGAGTGAGCAGAAAAATTACAGTTTAATTTAATCAGATTAAAATGACTTCAATGCAATGTTTCTCTATATGCATAAAACAGTATCCACGAGCTGTGTTGCAACCAGTTTTTGAATACTCTATACAGTGACGATGCCTGAATTTTTGTCCCGAGAGAATGTAGAAGACCTTGATTTTCAATGTCTAGATTATTTCACGCAGTAATAATTCCACTTAAGCTATCCTGCCAACTAATTATGAAATAAACAAAATGCATTGAGTATTTTTATGAGGAACATCACTCAACTAGAACAACAAGGTAGATGTTAGACAAATACACCTATTTTCATTTTGGGAAATAAATTAAATGAACTTAAGTAAAAAGTTGTCTTACACCATTCACTAATCCAACATATAAGTACCACCCAAATCTTAGCGTTTAATCAAATAATGAATATAACACTTAACAAGAGGAACATATTATTTACGCAAGATCGATAGAAACTATTATCACAAATTGTGGTTATTGTAATAGTTTAACCACCGTTACCACTAATAAGTAATCTGCACAGTGAGACGCAGTATCAAATTACATTTCAAGTACAAGTAAGACAAATTTGTTAATGGTATTACCTATAAATGTACATCGTTTTATAAAATATCACGAATTTGCGAATAAAAACAGTTGCAGGTACCGTGATTTCTACGCGGTGGAGAGACACGCTATTTTCTCGGTAGTTAACATGTTCGCATGCAGCAAGCGTGGAAGTATCAACTCCGCAACAAATCTGGACACGACGGCACAAGTACCTAGAGATGTACTGGGTGTGGATGAGCCACTGAGCGGCATTGGGAAGCGTGAGCCACGTGGCTCGCATCACGCCCTCCCTCACCAGCAGCCCCGTCTCCTCCATGGCCACCACCACGGCCATGCAGTCGCCCTCCCCGCAGCGGGCACGCCACTCCTGTAACACCACAACTATATCGTTCATGTCGCTTGGTCATAGCCAGCACTCACGTGAGAGACCAAATTGCAAGGCGTTGAAATGGTATCGGTCATGTCGCTTAGTCGTAGTCAGCACTCAAGTGAGTGCTGAGAGACAAGGTTAAACCACATGAAATTTGAAGCAGTTTTGGAGTCACTGCATAAAGAAAGCCTATCTAACTTCCAGCTGGGAAGCTCAATTCTTCCCCTGGAAATGCTAATTCCCATAGATGCAATAGTTGCATCTTCCTATGAGGTAACAATCAACGTTTAGACCGTTTGAAGAACAAATTTATTAACCACTAATGCATTGCCTACTAAAAATAGATGCATATTTTTCCCAAGTATTGAAAAAAATTCAACTGACAACTGAACGATGCACAAGCAATGACAAGGATGCAGCATCAATAACAGTATAGCAATTGTAAGATCTAAATGTACAGTACATATCACCTTTATACAAGTTTTCACATTGTATCAGGTCACAAAAAGTTTTTCTTTCTCTTAAAAAGTCGCAAGGCAAATTATAGAAGAACAAATAGCTCAAGTCCGCATTGCACTGAGCAACTCATCAGCTGCAAGTTATGCAGAAATTGAATGATTGATTATAAATTAGTTTTAGCCTTCCTTTACCACAACAAACATGTTCAAAGAGAGGAAGGATGAAGCCACCATTTAGTATAGAGTTAAGGGAACGTGGAATCTATGGACAACGGGTGTTCCCGCAAAGGATCCCGTACGCATGGAAACAATAAGATAAGAAGGAAAGTTCTGAAACAAGATAAAAGTTGAAGAAGAAAGTCAGAGGTGATGAATAATAAGACAGCAGTAAGCCGAAAAAGATGGTCGGTCCTTGACAAAACAAAACAAAATTTATTTCAACAAAAAGAAGGCCTACCTAACTCTTAGCTCAGAACCTCACATTTTCCCTCTGGGAGCGCTAGTTCTCATAAATACAATAGTTGTATCCCCCTGAGGGGTGTCATGCAGAAATAACAGAATGAAGAAAAAGGAGCATAAAGTAGAATAAATAGTCAAAGTTTGGACCAATCAACTAAACTAGATTCAAAAAAGTTTCCCCACACAAGATTAGCTGATTGAATTGTTGGGAACTATCGATTCTACTGCTGAATACTTATAAACTAAGGTCTAAATCCTGAAGAGTCAAACTTTTTTTCGAGATATATTGGGTTTTAAAGAGACTGCACCGAAACCTTGTTCAGTGAGCATTAGTGAGAAAATTTGCCCAATATGCTACGCTTTCTTTCATTTCCCAGGAATAAAGCATACATTGCGAGTTTATTCTGTCCTACACATGATCCCCTCTCACACAGACTTCACCTTTTCTTAAACTAATTAATAAAAATAGCTAAGTTCGAATGCTTGCAGACACTTCCTCTCCAAGACATGCATTTTTTTCTTCTACATGTAAGCATGATATTCATGATACAATGTAAATTAAACATTACGAACAGTACACATGGTTGAGCAAAATAGTACTACATATGCATAAAGTCAACAATTAACTTAAAAGCGCCCATGATTCAATAGTTGGACTTTGGATAATAGCTTAAAATATAATTTCATTCCATTTCAATTTGCACCCTAATGAGTTCATTGAAGTTTGCTGGTGAGTAACAGTTCCTTCCTCATTCTGATGTTGGTCTTGACGTCAGTACTAGTTTACCCCCTTTCACGGCAGAATTTTGTACTGATGTTACTGTTATCACAACCACTATCATTTAAGTGGCACCGGCATCAAGTAGTCACCATCAATATCAGGATGAGGAAGGAACTGCTACTAGACAAAGAATTTCGAAGAACATTTGAGGGCACAAATTCCACAAAGAATAAAATATATTCGAGCTGCTAATGAAAGTGGGTTTGAAATCCACTTTGACAATAAAGGGTTAATAAAGGTATTTAAAATAATGTGAAACTGAAACTGAACCTGAAACCGATACTGAAACTGGAACTGAAAAAACTGAAACCGAAACTGAAACAATGATGAGGCCAGTAAAAAATATCGGGCGCCTAGAAAACGACTACACTAGCAGTGCTACACTAAAGACTAGACAAAGACTACAGTGGCAGTGCTACACTAAAGACTAGATGAAGACTACACTAGCAGTGCGCTCACTTTGATGTGCTGACGAGTGGCCCCGTGGACTCCCCTTGCATGGATGAACTCGTATATCTGGCTCACGAGGGAGAGCATGACCTCTGAGCAGCCGCTCTCCTGCCACTCCTTCAGCACCTGCAGCAGCGATACCTTCGTATCCACCACACCTCTGAAAACAGCGGTACATTGTACACCATTAGCACACCTTTGAACACAGCGGTCATTGTACAACATCAGCACACCTCTGAACAAGGCAGTACACCATATGAAAGACTGATGTATCAACTCGAGAAAGGAAAGTAACATATGGGAAACGCTTAAATTTCAATAGGGTTGCTAGTAATTTATAAAGCTGTGCATACAACTTTCCATGTTCACTTGAAAAATACTTTTGTTCGAAGAATGAAAGCACAACTGGAGTTCAACTTGACAAATGGATTCGCTGTTCGCAGAAGCCCGTGAAGGCGGTTTAGCTTCCAAAGATTAGATAATAGGTTAGTTTAAGCCTCCCTAACCGCTACAAAAAAGAGCGTATCAGACAGGAAGGAGGAAGATAAACTTTGAAGAAGAAAGTAGTAGGTGCTGAAAAACAGGACAGCAGTGAACCGAAAAAGGTGGTCCTTAACACAGAAAAAAATACTTTATTTCAACAAAAAAAAGGCCTACCCAACTCTCAGCTCGGGCCCTCTTTAGCTTCCAAAGTATGTAAGTTTCCACTGAAGTATTTGATTGCACTTTCGAATAGTGTACTCCAGCAAGTCCAAAATATGGGTATTTTCAGTATCCTTAATAGAACTTTGATAGCACAATACTATAGATTTCAGACGCTCTCCAATATACAACACTTTCAATAATTTCTTAAAAAGTTTGATGTTTGCATGACTTCACTTTCTAATGCTGTAGGAAAAAATTTCCAGGGAAAGTAACTGGAACAATTTGCAAAGCGACAAATTACACTGAACTAATTAAAAAATTCATACAAGAAAGTTAACGTACAAAATATTTATACATTCAGAGCAAAGAACATAATATTAATAGGCAAAAGCATGACTATTCTTTAAAAATTCTATTAAAAGGTGTTTATATAGCACTTAATGTTAATACAAGGATATTATTCCATTCTTCAAAGACTACATGTTCCAAAGCTTGAAAAGGTTTGGAGCACAATGATGTATTCAAACTTTCAATTCTCCTTGGGGGATATCCAAGCAAACACAAATCAGGCATCCACTCAAATAGGCATCCACTGTTAGCACTATTCTTGGCAAATATGTATTTTTCAATGAAAAATACATATTTGCCTTATGCCAAATCAAGCTTGTGGTAATTTTTACAAGTAATATAATTTTGCTTCATCCTTCTCTGGCACGAATTTCCAAAAGCGATTTTCTATGCTCCAGAAAATTTAGGTATAAATGACCTTTTCCTCAACAATAATTTAGGGTAGACGCATTGCTTATTAAAACAAATTTTTAGTTTTTCCAAATTTTGTCACCATCTTTATATTTTTAAACAATATATTGCCTTTCAAAAAAGACCTTCCCATAAATATAGCTCAGAATCGACGAGAAAATACGTCTGTAGGTGGTGTTTGAAGGTCAACTTTTAACTGAACATACTTGTCTATGATTGGGAAAGATACAGAGGGTGGAAACTCATGTACGCAATTTTGCCAGGAAAAGGATAGGCATACTGATAAATTCAGTAGAACGTGAAAAAACTACCTTGATAGTATAGGTCAATAACTACAAAGGAACAATTTAAATAAGTTGAATAACACAAATACTTGAGCTGATACCCTACGGACTCGAATGACAACACCGACTCTCATGCACATCTTGGAATGGCTTTAATCGAATGGTTTAGTTGCACGCAGCTCTGGGGAACAAGTTCAACAGCATTCTCTATGTCCAGGTAAACTTGCTGTGGCACAGAACTTCTTAACGACATGATTATTGTGAAGTTATTCATATATTTCACTTTCGAATTTACTAGAGATAATTAAGCATTTAAAATTAAAGCCGCAACTGCCACCAAACTCGCTAATCAATAATTTCACTTTCAAAGTAATGCTAAGCTTTTTTTAAAATTTTCTATGATGCTTATTGCACCTCTTTGTTTATTTTCTAGTTTTCACCAATTATTTTTTGAATTTACTAGAATATTCTGATTAATGACGTTAAATTTGTTAAATCAAACAAGCAATTCTGAAACCATGTTCTCATCTTTTTTCTTTGTATCGTACAATGTGCAAAAATTTTGTGCTGAACAAAATTGAAATCAGAAGAAATTTCAGAAATCACTGAATATTGGTGGGTGTACAAATAATTTCGTCGCCAAGTACAAATTGTATCACAGTTACAAAGTCTTCGATTATTGCTGCAAAGATAACTAGCGAATTGGGAAAATTATTCTCCCTAACTACACATTGTATCGCAATAACATTCTCCCTAAGAGCACACCGTATCACAATAACATTCTCCTTAACCACACCGTACCACAGGAATATCCTCCTAAACAGTACATCATACCACAATCACATTCTCTCTAACAGCACATCATATCACAAAACATTCTCCCTAATAGAACATCGTACCACAATCACATTCTCCCTAACAACACATCGTATCACATCGTATTATCGTATCGTCGTACTTCAATTTATTGTATTTCAGAACACTGAAGATGGATTTTTTGTAATCCGAAACGTTTGTTTTTTATCATGATATTCTTAGCCACGTTGGTTTTCCCTTTTATCCTGAAAGTGAGATTTCCCAGAAATCAATCTATTTCATTTATCGTATCACAGCTACTGAAGTTCTGACAACTGTAAAGTTAACGAATGAACCGGATACTGACTTGGAGTACTTGAGCAGCACGCGTTTGTGGTGCTGGCGGTCTATAGGCAGCACAGAGTCGTCGATGTATTCCCACACGGCCGCGTCGTCCTCCGGCGAGGGCAAGGTGGTGGCGGTGCACGAGCTCAAAGACGGCGTCAGCATGCACATGACGTCACACGCCGTCAGCAGCAGGTTGTCTTGCATGTGCTGCAGCAGGGTCGGCCCGCCGCAAGCTGAACATGCGACACAACTTAATATATCTTCGCCCTTAAATTTTTATAGAAGCAATTTACATGATATTGTATCATCACGTGCGTGTCTAGTATGACTGAAAATTATTGTGATAACTTTAGAACACACAACAATTGTTTGAACTGAACGATGCTAGCCTCTGATTTACCAGCATATTCGCACACCTAATTTAGTTTTCACGAATTATGGTTATTTACAGGCGCAGTTTTGTCAATACATTGCAACATTATGTCATTTTATAACGGTTATTTATCCTCTAGGGTCTGTGCATGATTGATGTCTGGTAGCATGGTACTTATTAAGCAATTCGAGACATGGCCACTCACCTCGTTCCTGCCAAAATATTTCCATTCTATTTCCTTCCATTCTAACGTAACTCGCCCTAAGCGTTGCCTCCTACAGTCCCTGATATGCACCTGTTCTAAAAACTCACCTTTAGCCTGGTTCTCGAGTGAGCTGGTAGTATTTTGGTCCTTCATGAAGACCGAGAGACGGCTAGCAGAGCTCACTGACAACTGCAGTTCATCAGAGAAAATAGACGTTACATACAGTTCTTTCATATTTTTAATACTTCAAGTGTTTTTTACGGTTATTTATGAGAAAGAAAAACTTTACTAAGCAGAATTGAACGCACACTGCAAGTTTTACAGAGACAAGTACGGCGACTTCAGGTAAAGCATTACGAGTTCAAAAAGAGTAAAATTGTTCAGTGAAGAAGCAAAAATGGACTTTTAGCTGCATTGATGCATCTAGGAAGACGTGTGATAGAGATGTCGAGTTGATTCAATGAGTAGGGGAAGTTTGGCTACAAAAAAAGTAGAGTTTTCTAAAGAATAAAAGTACAAAGGCACATGAATTTTGAATTAAAAAAATACTCCGTGGTACCACAGAACTTTCACGTTAACAAATGTACCCAAGGTAAATGCTGGAATATTACATTAACAAATGCAGACCGTACCATTTTGTTGAAACAACTACTTCATTTTTTCTTGTCGTTCAATCAACAGCCAAAATGATTCCCTCACACCTTCACTTCAGTGCAGAGTGAAATATTTGTACGAACCTTATTAGCAGCAACCTTGCTATCACTTGACGGGGCTTGGTTGCTATCAGTTTCCATGTTTTCTTCGTAATCCGGGGTTTCCGCGTAAGGATCTGCTGCACTGCTAGCCGCCTCATTTCTACTTGCATTGACATATGCATCCAAGCGACGTTTCTTGCATTCCTCGGAAGACTCCGCGCTCAATACACGTTTTTGGCTTTCACGCTTAAGTGGATCAGTTTTTTGGGGTGTAGATGTACCCACGGCATCATCAGCATTACACTCCATAGAGGAATTGAGTTCATCTACAGACTCGTCATTGGTGTCGAAGTTGTCATCAAAGTCAGTTGGTTGACTTGAGGGATAAGCTTCATTCAGTTCACTGCCTGTGTCACTCGTTGGATCTTGCTCTGCTTCGCCAGCAAAAGCACTCGATCCATCATCAGGTTTGTTCAATTTTTCAGTTCCTGATTCACCCAATTTTTGCTTCGTTTGTGGTCTATCTTCTCCCACACAATCTGAGTCACCTCTAGCTCGTTTCATACCCCGTCTGGTCACGGCAATTCCCTCTTCTGCTTGATCGTCTACAGAACCAAGATTATCGTCGACTTCGCCAGTCTTGGAACGCGCTTTCGCTAAGTCAGCCACTCTTCGGGACACGCTGCCTGCGTGAAAAGGTAGCTTGTTAGTGATGACTCTTTTGGTGTCGATGATTATGATAGTCTCTGGCAAACAAGTGTGCATGATCACTCGTTTGATGGAGGTTAATTCGATCAGGGCAGCAACATAGCCTCCTGCATTCTTCTTTTCTCGTGTGAGTGGAACAGCATACTCTGAGTCTTGCACAAGGTCATCCGGCAGCTTCCCAGACGCGTAGGCTTTGTGATGAGACTCTCTGAGACACTTCATGAACTTCCAGCACTGAGCAAAAAGACCGTAGTTGTATCTATTGCTGAACTTTTGCGTGAACGCTAGGGACAGCTGGAAAGGCGAAGCAGACAAAGGCAGGCATGTTTGACTATTGCTAAAAGAACGATTGTACACTTTTTTATAACTGATCATTTGAGAATTCCTCAAACTGACGAGTGTATTAAAAAGCGTCTGATGAGAGTAATGACCATAAGCCTGGTACAGCTGGTAAGCATAAGACTCTCGATCAGCCCTGCAACAAAGTGAGCTCATGAGCAGAGACCTGATGGCGTGCATCTCAACATCAGACGAGGATTCAGGCTCATGGTAGTGCGGCGCAGACTTAATGCCTTGCATAGGAACAACCATAAAGTCTTCATAAAACTCGTCAATTGAGTTTGGCAAATTGAGTATCTTTCTACTCGATTTCGAGCTGAATTTCATCAACAAATAATCGACCAAATGAACGAAGAGCGCGCCGTAGATGCTTTCCAGATTCTCTCGATTACGCGTGATGCCCGGTGGGATGAAGTTCTTATTGATGTATTGATCTTGCTTGACCTCCTCCACATAGATGGCGACGCTGTCTTCCGTGGTGGGGTCTTTGAGGATGTAGTTTATGCGGCGCTGGCACGCGCGGCCCGTCTTGTTGAGAGACTCGGGGCAGTGCTTGTGCAGCACTGAGCGCACCAGCGAGAACGGAAGCATGCGAGGCCGGATGGACAGAGGGAGGAGGTAGCAGGACGCCACCTTGCACAGCAGCAGCAACGAGTCCTCAGCACTTGACCAATCCACGCGCCTGATGATCACATCAGATTTTAATACCAGGATATGGGTAATGTTGGAAAAAGCTGCATTTCTGTACGATTTCATCATATAGCACTAGACCAATCCACGCGCCTGATGATCACATCAGATTTTAACACCTGATATGGACAATTTTGAAAAAACTGCATTAAAATACGATTTTACCATTGAAATACAAAAGAATAGAAAACCGAATGCATTAAAATGAAATTTTATTACCAGAATATAAAAACAAACCGAAGTATGCATTCGCAGTAATACTTGCAGCATAGTTGAATACTTTCATTTAATTTCAACTATGTCAATCAAATACAATTCAAATATCACAGATTTGAGATCTATCATGAGCGATTCAACATTTGGAATGTTTTAACAAGACTAAAGCAGTGAAAATGATTATAACAAGAAGTTTTTCATGTCAGCTATTTCAGTCCATGTACTTAATCATCGTTTTACTAGATCATTAATATCCACTCGCCCTTGAAATGAAGAAAAAAGGTAGCTACAAAAACGATTGCCATTGAACAGCTACGCAACAAACCAACCCAGACAACCGGAAAAAAAAAGTCAACATGAAGGTAAAACCTGCAAAATTGCCAAAACAAATGAAGGAAGGAAGATCTGCTGCAGTGGGTACTACAGGATATTGTTGCAGAATAACTAACTTAAAAACACATTAAGGATCTTTAGGAAGAACACTTTAAGGAGGTCCCAAAATATATACGAGTAATCCCTTTGAAGCACCATCCTCAGATAGAATATACAAAGGTTTCGATAGGAAAAAATTAAGTTTTCTCAAGCACAAAGAATTGTAAATTCAAACTAGGATTCTCAAAAAGCACAATTTCTACACGATTCCGCCCGGAGAAGGGAACGTCGACTGACTTGAACAAGCACTAACTGAGGTAGACACGAGTGGAAACCAAGACACAACAGTGCCGAGCTCACAACACCAGCAACAGGATATCACTCACAGTTTATTCATACGCCGGAGCGCAGCTCGGTCCTCCTCATCATAGTACGGCTTTTTGGGAGGTTTCTTTCTGGCTTTGATGCGGCGCAACATCACTCTATTTTTCTTGGTTCTCTTCACCACGGGTCCTACTCTGTAATAAGAATGATGTAAGTTGACACGAGGAACATTATATGCAACTGAATAAACTTGTAGCTGTTAGGCAATCTTGACCAAGACACCAGAGTAATTGCTGGTTTGATTTCATCCGTCAACGGCGACATTGTGCTTCCTCAAAAAATTTGTTGAGCAGATCAAATACTGTTCAAGAAAGTGAAGGCATTTGCTAAGTTGTTGAGAATTCATGATTTCATATGTGCTGTGACTATTGCCTTCAGGGGAAAGAACATTTCAAATAATTCTTCCATTCCTTTAGTTATTAGTGTAGTTTACTTCCGTTTTTACCAGCTTGGTCATAGTTAAGTTATATGAACCTCTGAGAAAAAATTTCACCACAAGTTAAAATGATCTGTGGGTAACAATTGGAGGGGAAAAAGATGATGGACGCTCACCAAAAGGGGCACAAATATCAACATGTTGAGCGTGTTGAAGAAGCCCTACTAACACATCAGTCAAACTTACATACCAGATACCACCCTTTAACTGATGTTAACAATGTTAACAATTACCCCACAAAAATGTGTGCAGAATCTCGTAATCCTGATTACAGTATCCCACTTCAATAAAAAAAATCGCTTCTGTACACACGCCGTTCAGCGTCCTCTCGCTTTCGTGGCTTTCTCCTTACGTACTACAGACTATTTGCTCTCACTATTTGACTCGAGTATAAATCTCAGTATTTCGGCAGGTTGCAGGCTTTCGTTTTTTTTACATTCAGTTTAATATACACCTTTAGAATTCATTAAAATGGAAAAGAAACCGATATACATTTAAAAAGGGTTCCCTAATTTCTTTGCAGTAAGAGTGAACAACTGAATTTTCATTTTTTTCTCAATTCGTTGCGTCTATGTCTTTTTCACATCTCTAATAAAGGGATATTTTTACCTATAACAGAGAGTTCCGTCAAACTAGAGTTACCCCCAGATGAGATTAAATTATACGATAATTTGTGCCTCCCGAACTCCAACAAAGGTGTTCCGAAAAGAGAAAAGAAGATATTTTCAGAATGGAATTCTGGGAAAGGAGAAAAAATACATAGGTGTGTCCCCACACAATGGGCATGGAGACAGCAGGATTGAAAAAAACTCATGGAACAAGATAAAGGTTGATGAAGAAAATTATTAAAATGAGAAAGGGAGAGCAGTGAACTGAAAAAAATAATCCGTGACAAAACAAAAACCTTAATTTCAACGAAAGGAAAACTTATCTAACTTTAAACTCAGGGCTTCACATCTTCCCCAAGGAGCGCTAATTCCCACAGACATAACAGTTGCGTCGTCTCTGAGGAGAGTTTGCGAAGGATAGAAAATAATCTTAGCACTTTGACTGCGACGTAAGCTATAATTGGTCACTGAGGGAGTTTTCATTTTGCTGCTGGCTAACCAGTAGTCACAGACCCAATTTTTAAAAATACTTAATCAAGACTAAATAAGAACACGGTATTTTCAACATTGCTTCCTACAATATTGACTTTAAATTCGAATTGAATCCTAGACTTCGGTTTTACAAGTCGCAGTTAAAGTGTAATTGATAATAAATTTGTAGTCCTTACTTAGCTCAAGCACCTACTTTTTTCTCTGACCATCGACGGGCTTTGGTTTCAGGAGCTTCTTTTCTTCGCGCGACATGACCCGGAGGCCCACCTCCACACACTTCTCCTCGCCCTTGCGGCTCTGCCCACAACACAAATTAAAAAATTTAAACAAAGTATGAGAAACGAGTGCTTTTCATGGAACTTAAGGCTAAAATACATGTCTGTGAAAACTTACTCTTCTCTATAAATTAGTGAAGTAAAATTTCCACACCTGAAAAATGGCTCTCAAATGATTAATTTAACAAATCCTAGTCTATTTACCGACAAATGATATTCTACTTTGGATACAATAATAAAAATTGCAGGATTGCGTTCAACTGTCAACCACTATTCGAGGATACGAGTTGGAAGAATAGCTTTATTTCCATAAGGCAGAATTCACGTCTAAAGTTACCATAGAGCTACTAACAACTTCTGGTCATGCAGTACACACATTTCTCTCTTTTGATACCATACACTTATAGACAAAATAAAACGTTCCACACCAGCTTAGCAGCACATGTCATGAATCCTTTCACAGAGCTAAACAAATCTTTACAAAGACGTTTTATGACGAAATAAGAGAAGCACATTTGCCAACTTCATTGCGGTTACACCACAAACGGCTTGTGATGCGACTGAAACAACCCATGTACCGTTAAAAAAAAAATAGAACTAACGGTATTTCGCGCTTCAAAGTGCCAAGTGCTCTACGCTGAAGATCCACATCGGAACAATATACTCGTCTGCACCTTTCTGGCACAAAATTTATCATAACACAGACTAAAAAACTATACGACAAACCACCTGTTTACAGCAGAAAAAATATGATGAACATGACCTTTTAATATAAATTTCCATCAGGCTAACTAACTTCGTTAAGACTGCTGAAACTTGCACTTTTTCCCTTTTACCAAATAATTAATCAGGCACCGCAACGAAAATTAGCCAAAAATCAACAGAAGATTGGCCCAACACAGAGGAAGTCATTGCTGGTCTGCAGAGCGTAGCCTTCACAGCACAGTGAAGCCCATAAACCAACGCCACATTTCTTTTAACATTTCGTTTCTGATGTTGAAGTTAAAAAATAAACTACAATTCACTTCAGCGTTGCGTTTTCACCTCTGTTAAAACAGTGCTCGTAAGGGCCATAACATCATTATGATTTCCCACGCAAAAATTTGCGACCCAATATAGCTTAATTAATGAATTTCACTCTATAGTCATGCGTGGATTCACAAAAAAAATACGTACGACTAAGCATAGCTTAGCATTTAAACTTAGCAATGGATAGCACCGTACATCGTATTAAGTTTATCCTGGAATTTCAAAAAACGCATATCAGCGTCAACAGCTCATTTTTACCAAATAAAAAAGGGATTGAGTTGATCTGCACTGCTCAGTTAATCAGAATCCATTTTATACAAGCAAGGCAGAGTATTGTGTAACAAGCAAATGTTCACACACCAAGAAGAAGGTACTAATTCACGCAAGCTAGGCTGACGGTTAAACCCTATCAACTACAATAGAAAAAAGCTACTAATTTCCTTAAGTTGAGAATTTCCAAATTTTTGAGGAGCCAACCTCTCAGTTGTCCCTAATGAAACGCTATTTCCTAAATGCGAGGGAGTCCTAACCTTATAGGAAGCGAGTTTGCGCAGGCCAGGCAGCCTTGAAGAGCTGGATGCGGGAGGAGCCTGCGTGGTGGACAGGAGGTAACTGCGGTACAAAACCCCGCCAGGGACTTGTGCCGATGACAGCGACGAAGGAGCAGAGTCGTTTGACCGCAGAGGTGCCTCGCCACACACGCTCTTCCCCTGCTCGTACTGCACGGGTGCCTGACAAGCGGCGAGTGTCAACTTCCTGAAGTTCCAGTTGCGCTTGATGTGCGAGAACATCGCCGAGTCCAGCCCTGCTGCGCCCTTCTTGTCACCCGGCACTTCACCCGTGTCTCTGGAAGGACAGCAAAATGAATACGCTGCGGTATTTTCCTCTGATTGAATTAGATGTTAGTTTAAACCACCCTAAGAGAATGAGGAATTTATGCACAAGGGGCATAAAAACAGCAAGTTGAGAAAGAAGTTCATGAAACAAGATGAAAGTTAGAGAAGAAAGTAGTAGGTGCTGAAAAATAGGACAGCAGTGAACCAAAAAAATATGGTCCTTAACATAACAAAAACCTTTCATTTCAGCAAAAGAAGGCCTACGTAACTCTCAGCTCGGGATCCCACATTTTCCCCCTGGGAGTGCTAATTCTCATAGAAACAATATTTGTACCCTCCTGAGGGGTTTCCTTTAATTACAAGTGTGGTTAGTCATTCCTTGGCAAGGCAAAAATGGGCCTCAATTGAAGTAGTGTCACAACGGTCTAATGATTCCACCAAAATGTCTCTCATAAACTTGAAAATGCTGTTATCTTATGAGCACATAATTAGGGATGCATAATCATTGAGAAGAAAGTACGTTTTCCCATTATTTTGCATCGGCCAGTCGAGCTTTCAGACTAGTAAAATAATTCTGTAGGATTTAACAAATAATGACATGTTTAAAAGCAAATCTCACAGAATTCTCGTTAATCGTGCTCAGGGCATGCATCTAATTAACACTGCGTTTGACCACCGTCGACTCCCAGTGTGTTGAATTCAATGAGTATCTACATCTGACAGGAGCAAATAATTTAAGAATCATGACCATTTTTAGAGTCAAAGTCACGAGGTTGATTTGGCGATACCCATAATATTCCCACACAAGGAAATATGACACGAAGAGGAAACGACATGGCGTATAAGACCACAATAACTTCACTCTAAATGAAACGCCAAATCAATCACGGATACCTAGCAAATCTCTACGGGCACCTATGGGCAACACCTGAACTACGATAAAACCCTAGGAAGGTGCCGAACTTAGACAACATTCAACACGTCCACACAAACACGAAGCACGTCCACACAAACACGAGACACGTCCACACAAACACGAGGCACGTCCACACAAACACGAGGCACGTCCACACAAACACGAGACACGTCCACACAAACACGAGGCACGTCCACACAAACACGTAGCACGTCCACACGAGCACAAGGCACGTCCACACGAGCACGAGGCACGTCCATCCGAACGTTCAACACGTCCACACGAACACGAGGAAGGAAAGGGGGGAAAAATACACAATTTGTTACTTAAGTGGTGCCTCGCTGAACTGCGTGACGGCGATGGAAGCCTCCATCTGGGGCTTGTGATTGAGCATGTGGATGGTGATGTCCTGCCCTGCCAGCCCTCGGTGGCCTCCCAGTGGAGTGCTGAGGCATGTGACGCGTAGGTCTTGCCTGTGACAAATGCATTAATCATAGTACAAAGCAACAACAGATAGCACCTGTAACAAATACATGAACAATAGCACATAACACCAGAGAGTAATCACAAACCATTATAATAGTAGAAAGATTAGATTAGATGTTAGTTTAAGCTTCCCTAACCGCAACAAGATTAGATTAGATTAGAAGTTGGTTTGAGCCTCCCTAACCGCTACAAAAAAGAGCGTTTCGAATAGAGGAAGGAGGAAGGCACCATTTAGCATGGAGATTAGGGAATACGGAATCTATGCAGAAGGGACATAGAAACAGTAAGTTGGGAAAGAAGTTCATGAAACAAGGTAAAAGTTGAAGAAGAAAGTAGTAGGTGCTGAAAAACAGGACAGCAGTGAACCGAAAAAGGTGGTCCTTAACATAGCAAAAAAACACTTTATTTTAACATAAAGAAGGCCTACACAACTCTCAGATCGGGCCCTCACACATTTTCCCCATGGGAGCGCTAACCTAACCGCAACAAAGATGTTCCAAAGAGAGGAACGAGGAAGTCACCATTTACTATGGAGATAAGGGAATGCGGAATCTATGCAAATGGGGCATCAAAACAGTAAGTTGCGGAATGTTTTTGAAACAAAATGAAAGTCAAAATAGAAAGTAGTAGGTGATGAAAAACCGGACAGCCGTGAACCAAAAAAGGTGATCCTTAACATAACAAAAAACATTTTACATCAATAAAAAGAAGACCTACCTAGCTCTCAGCTCGAGACCTACCTAGCTCTCAGCTTGAATAGGTGCTGAAAAACAGGACAGCAGTGAACCAAAAAAGGGGATTCTTAACAATTTCAACAAAAAGAAGGCTCGTCTAGCTCTCAGCTCGGGCCCTCTCACATTTTCCCCTGGGAGTGCTAATTCCCATCGATACAATAGTTGTATCCCCCTGAGAGGTGGCGGAAGCAGAGGAACATCCAAGACATTTAGTATCACCAGTCAGTAAAACCCAATTGTAAACTTGACATGAGCTCAAAATGCCACAATATTGCGACAAAAAAACTAACCAGTTAATGTAGACATAAATACCTCCATGCAATACAACGTAATAAGCTTGATAAGAGCACAAACTACCACAATATTACGACAAAAAGATTAAACAGTTGAGGTAGACAGACATAAATGCCTCTAAGCAGTACAACGTCACCATAAGCCTGACAAGCACACAAAATATCCCAAGACAGCAACAGTAAAGCATGACAAGGGCACAAAGTACCACTACACTGCAACAGTAAAGCTTGACAAGCATACACAATATCACAACACAGCAACAGTAAAGCTTGACAAGCGTACAAAATACCACAACACTGCAACAGTAAAGCTTGACAAGCATACACAATATCATAACACAGCAACAGTAAAGCATGACAAGGGCACAAAGTACCACAACACTGCAACAGTAAAGCTTGACAAGCATACACAATATCACAACACAGCAACAGTAAAGCATGACAAGCGTACAAAATACCACAACACTGCAACAGTAAAGCTTGACAAGCATACACAATATCACAACAAAGCAACAGTAAAGCTTGACAAGCATACACAATACCACAACACAGCAACAGTAAAGCTTGACAAGCGTACAAAATACCACAACACTGCAACAGTTAAGCTTGACAAGCATACACAATATCACAACACAGCAACAGTAAAGCATGACAAGGGCACAAAGTACCACAAC
>JACJUY010000589.1:19216-32283 GCA_014220935.1 Platorchestia sp. MABIK | reverse complement strand
TGCCTGAACACACACCGTGATGTTAACATTTGGGTTTGTTTGCCTGAACACACACCGTGATGTTAACATTTGGATTTGTTCGCCAGAACGCACATCGTGATATTAACATTTTGAGGACCTGGGTTACAAATTAATGCTACTATTTGTATCTAAAGAAAATACAACAGAAAACTGTTGTATCAAGGGCACATATTTGGAGAGAGTACATTGAGTTAAGAATTGACTCAAATAGTTGAAACAAAAACAAAGCTTTTGGCTAGGTTAAGAACCAATAAAAATAGTGAATCCATGAGAAAGAATTGGGCTGGGTTAAGAACTGATGCAAATAGTTGAGCCAAAGAAAAACATTTGGAGACACTATTTTGAGAACCAACACCCATGTTTAATCAAGGGAAAGACTGAAAAAAAGACATCAAGTCTAACCACCGTCTGTGTAGAGGCTTTCACACATAAAGACCAAAAGTGGTACCATCGATGCTTACTTAGATTGAATATTAATTGGATTTGATATTATGTTTTTAAAGTTCCAACCCAAAATGCATAAATCAATGAAACTCCAATAAACTAAACAGAATATAATACATTGCTTGCGCAGCACGAAGCATTAAACAAAGAAACTAATATCTAAAGATGCACAAATTATTCAGGAGTGGAAGCCATCTGCCACGAAGAGCATTTTCAAACTCCAAACTCATCAATTCATTGATTTTGGCTAAAATCGCTAGTTGATGCAGAAATCACATCTTCACCAACAAAAATTTCCCGACTACGCAGCGAGCTGCCGAGGCTCAAGACACAGGTTGGGGACTGGGAGCTGCAGCGTGTGTGTCGGGAACTCCCTTGCTCAACAAAATATTTTGTCACATTTACACTTGCTTGCAGGGTTGCCAAGTTCATTTGGCACATCTGTATTCTCAAGGGTAGCTGGTTGTATGCAATGAATTTTCTGTCATCCTGGTCTTCTAGAGAGAAAAAGTAGTGACGGCCTATCATTCGAAGGGGCAATCGTTTATATCGCTGTGGTATGAAGCTCATTTCCCTTACTTTTGTGATGAAATACATCCTTCCACAGTCTCCAACATAAGAGGGTAACAGATATTATTCGAATTGAGTTAAAATTCACTTTCAGAACACAAAGCATGCTTATTTTTTTACATACATTACGATTTAAACAAAGAAAAAGCCATCAATTTATGATAAAAAAAGTAGTCACTCGAAAAAGTTCCCTAACATTTTGACATTTTCTGATCAAATTTTAAAATAATCTTACTATATTTTCATAGAACACATCATGCAGCTTCAAAAGATGAAATTAATATTTCTATTCAAGTAAAAAACTGTAGCAGGAATTACAATTTGAAATATCCCGTTTCCTAAGGCAAACAAGTATCGCAAGTAAACCCGCTCTATTTCTAAAAATAAACACGAGAACTAAGTTTCAAAGCTGCAAGTGCCATTGAAGAAAAATTAGGAGGTACTGTTATCGCAACCACAATCAGTAAACTGGCACCGGTAACATGTAGCCACCAACATCACAATGAGTTAGAGACTGCCACTCGACAATGAACTTCGACGAAATATATTTCACAAAGTTTACAAGGAATGAAAATATTAACGCTGTTTATGAGAGTGGATTTAGAAATTCACTTTGACAGTGAAGGGCTGACCAAGCTCCTACATAAGAAGTGGCAGCGACCTGCTGGCGAGCAACTCACCGAACACACTTGTTGTCCCATCTGCACGAGGCCCATGTAACAGAGGCGGTGCACCAGCTCTATGATGCCATACACGTAGCGGCGACGCTGCAAACAAACATGGCAACAGTTAAGCCGCTCAAATTCTCCAGAATTGAAATGTTACGTCTCTCGTCACCATTGAATGTTACTTCCTGCCTAACTTTACCTCGAAATTATAACTGCCTTTATCCAGGCAGCTATAGTACAGCAACTTTTGACTTTAAATAAATATGAAACTGAAGCAGCTAACAATGCAAATGAGACGCGGAACTAGGATAAATTGACGCCATTTTCAACAAACGGATAAGGTTGAATGTAACACAGTGAGGCCGAATGTACAAAGAAAACAAAACAAACGTCTGACAAAAACGCGAAGCCACTGAACACACGAATCTGACAAAATGGGGATGAGAGATGTTCGATAAGATCAAAGATCTTTGATCAAAAGATCTAAACAACACTGATCTGTTTTAGATCTCATACATCTAGTGCATTGCCACAGCGCGGCATGTTGCAAACATCGCATTAGGGACACTCAATATTACGCTTTCCATCGTCTAACAGAGTTATTGTCATCACAGAGAGCACTTCTTAAAATTCAAATTACACTTGGATAAATCCACTTCCTTTAAAAAAGCGCATATTCGTCATATACTAAACATGTCAAATAAATCCAATTTAAGACTACTGTATACCACAGATTAGATTAGATCAACTCCGTTTTAGTTTCCCTAACCACAACGCAGAAGTTCCAAAGAGAGGAAGTTAGAAGGGAACAATGATGTGTGGAGTTAAGGCAAGAGGGTTGTTTTCGCACAAGATCCTCTGCGCATAGAAATACGAAGTTTGAAAAAAGTCAAAGAAACAAAATCAAAGTTGGCAAAAAAGTAGTAGGTCCTGAAAAACAGGACAGCAGTGAACCGAGAAAATGGTCCTAACAAAATAAAAAAGAATCCTAATTGAACAAAAGGAAGGCCCACCTAACCTTCATATAGGAACCTCATCTTTCACCCCTGGAAGGGCTAATTTCCACAAACAAAACAACGGTAGAATCGCCCTGAGGGGACTACTGTATCTTAAAACTATAACATTACAACGAAGAGCAAGTCACAAAATCAAGCCAGTAAGAGCACTATGGCCTCACATCTAAGAGCTCCGAGCGCAAGGAGACGGGCAGCATCTTGATGAGATAGAAGCGCTTGATGGAGTGCTGCAGCCACTCCGTGAGCTCAGAGCTCGCTGAACAGCGCACAATGTGCGTGAACACGTGCAGCGGCAGAGACATGATTACATCAGACAGCAGCACCCAGCCTTCCGTCGCCTTCACGTGCGCCGGTAATGGGGGTATGAACATTCTGTAGGTGGGAGAGCGTGTGTAGAGCGTTAGAGAAGCAACTGGGTTGTTTGCGACCTTGTTTGAATTGAAGTATTTGGGAGTGTCCTATTTTCGTTAATAATTCTACAATTAGTCAGTTCACAGTTTTCCACACATAGCATTGGGTCAGACTCAAATTACCAGTTAAATTAAAACTAATTTAAAAACAATGTTTGCCTTCACGATACATTCCACGGTTGTGCAGTCACTTTACTAACGAAGGTGAACTAGCATAAGGCTTAGACCCTACTTACAAGTTGCTAAACTACGGAACATGTTTCTAATCATCCATTCTGGCAAGCCATTCTTCCTAGAGGTCACGTCCTCTGAAGCGGCCGCAGTTCCCATAAACGTGTGCATGTTCCAAAGAAAACTTACACACGTTTATGTATTACGAAAGTGCAAAGCGTGGCATGGCTTCAGTGTTGTTTCACAAACAATCAATGGATTTCTAACAAATGTTTTTGTTAATAGCAATCTAACGTTAATTTAAGATTATAATTATAGCATTTTTCTATTTCACGAGCAACAGTTATTGAATTGAAAACAGATTTTCTAATAATTGTCTTCAATTCAAGTTCCTTCATGAGGTTTCCTTTGTTTATATTGCAGAACAAGAGCACAATGATTGATTAGTAATTCAGTCATTCGCATTCCGCACCGCAGTACACTGGCTCCACCTGTTGCGCAACTCGTTCGAGGGCCACTAAGCATGGCGGCCAGAGCCATTGAATGGGCCGGTCTCTTACTTCTTCTCTGCACTCCTGCATAAGACCGTTGCACTAATGGCTCTCTTTTGAATGAATAATTGAAACTGGTAATTCTACAATTGAACATATTTGAACAAATTTTGCCATGTTCATTCCGAGTAGAAGCCGTCTTCTAATGAAATGCAGAATACTGTATCTACTATCGAAAAATCGTCGATCAGAAATTTCAAACGGTTCCAACCTATTTTAAGGAAGATTCATTTCATTTTTTCTGCATACTTTGTTGGCAAATTTTTCAACTAGCTCACTACACTTTTTAGAACATCACATTTGAAAAAAATGTCATTTGTAATTTCGTTATTCCTTCACTTCCCTCAATGTTTTTTGAATCGAAGTGCACAAATCGAATGGGATCAAGATGTTCCCTCCCCATCACCTTTAGAGTAAGGATAAACAAAAATTTATTTGGAAAAAATGTTCAACACCCTAAATATTCCCAATCAACAGGCAATCGGGTTCTAGAGCTATTTGTTAGATGTTGATTTGGAGGTAAAATTTAAACCAAAGACGAACATTACAAAGATAAACACAATGCCAAGACCTCCATTATACCCCTGCTAAGACTTATGTATGAAATTATTTGCATCCCTCATATTTCGCACATTATTATTTTGCGCACATCATTCAGCCGCACACAACCAATCCACATACAGAAATCCAATTCCAAACACTACCTTTCCTCATCCCTTACTTTCCCAGTATGAAAAAACCATGTAGACTTTTAGATCTTGAACTACAACATTAACTACAACAAAGACGACTGAGGTTCACTTCCAACAGTGCCATCATTGGAACGTACACCAGAAGGTTATAATACGAAACCAGTTGAAATTGAACAACACGGATGCAAGTTTGCAGATCTTAACTCCCTTTCAAGTAAAAGCTTCTAAACATGACAACTCGGTACCAAAAACTTCACCCCCCTTCCATGTTAACCCTCTAATGCCTTACATCCCCTCAGAGGAACATTAGGAAATCCCTCACATCGTTCTTGCACTCTAAATGTTTGGATGAAAAGTCCACACTAACTGCGTTCCACGAATGATAATTGGAGAAATGACCACAATATTTTATTCAAGGGCACAAAAATTCCGACATTACAGGGTTTTACAAGGAAACTAGGACCAATAAGAACTCACTTCCAAGAGACCTCAGGCACGTAGAGCTGCGGCAGCGGGTCAGACGCGAGCTTAGCGTCAGCGTGGTCTCGGAAGATGGCGCTCCAGGATGCCTCCTGGTCGAGCTGAGGGTTGCCCTCGTAGTGACGCGCGCAGTAGAAGAGGATGTGGTGCAGCTCTTGCAGCCGCACGAACTTCGGGCCTGGTTGTGACAGCGGGTTCTTTTTCTGAAACATGGCATTTGCATCAAGTCATGTGTGGCATTTGCACCAAGTCATGTGTGGCATATGCATCAAGTCATGTGTGGCATATGCATCAAGTCATGTGTGGCATATGCATCAAGTCATGTGTGGCATATGCATCAAGTCATGTGTGAAATGCATCAAGTCATGTGTGGCAAATGCATCAAGTCATGTGTGGCATATGCATCAAGTCATGTGTGAAATGCATAAAGTCATGTGTGGCAAATGCATCAAGTCATGTGTGGCATATGCATCAAGTTATGAGTGGCATATGCATCAAGTCATGTGTGAAATGCATCAAGTCATGTGTGGCATATGCATCAAGTCATGTGTAACATATGCATCAAGTCATGTGTGGCATATGCATCAAGTCATGTGTGGCATATGCCTCAAGTCATGTGTGGCATATGCATCAAGTCATGTGTGAAATGCATCAAGTCATATGTGAAATGCATCAAGTCATGTGTGGCATATGCATCAAGTCATGTGTGGCATATGCATCAAGTCATGTGTGGCATATGCATCAAGTCATGTGTGGCATATGCATCAAGTCATGTGTGGCATATGCATCAAGTCATGTGTAACATAGGCATCAAGTCATGTGTGGCATATGCATCAAGTCATGAGTGGCATATGCATCAAGTCATGTGTGGCAGATGCATCAAGTCATGTGTGGCATATGCATCAAGTCATGTGTGGCATATGCATCAAGTCATGTGTGAAATGCATCAAGTCATGTGTGAAATGCATAAAGTCATGTGTGGCATATGCATCAAGTCATGTGTGGCATATGCATCAAGTCATGTGTGGCATTTGCATCAAGTCATGTGTGGCATATGCATCAAGTCATGTGTGGCATACGCATCAAGTCATGTGTAACATATGAATCAAGTCATGTGTGGCATATGAATCAGGTCATAGATAACATATGCATCAGGTCATAGGTAACATATGAACCTAGTCATGGGTAACATATGAACCAAGTCATGGGTAACATATGAATTAAGTCATAGGTAACATTTGAAAACATATGAATCAAGTCATATCATAGCCCCACGAACTTCGGGAATGCTTGAGAAAACGAGTTCTTCTTCTGAAACATGACATAGGAATCAAGTCATGCGTGCTCCGGGCTTCACTCTGAGCACAAGGTGCATAAGAAACACTAAATTAGACAGAATTTTACGAAACAATGTATACGTTGAAGGAGAAAACAGAATCATTGGAAAATGGGACAGCAGTGAACCGAAAAAAAGATGGTCCGTAACAAAACAAAAGACCTACTCCATTCCAACAAAAGTAAGACCTCCCTAACTTTTAGCTCGGGACCTCACATACTCCTCCTGGGAGCAATAATTCCCATAGATACAATAATTGTATCCCCCTGGGTGGGGCAAATTATGTAACAAATTAGCTCCATAATAACGTAATGGTTGGTTACATTCACCTTTACTACAAATGCCCTAAAAATTCAAATTTCCAACAAATGTCCTAAAAATTCAACTTTACACCAATACCCTAAAAATCCACCTTTACTACCAACGTCCTAGAAATTCAACTTCACTACCAATGTCCTAAAATTTCCACTTTACAACCAACAACCGCTCTAAAATGAGAAAACGAATGACACTCACAACAGGACCGTGTTTGTCGACCTTGAAGTACTTTTTGGTCGCGACGTCGGCCTCCGGACGCCGGGAGGCGGCAGGCTGCCCCGACGCGGCGTCACTGGCCGCCGGCTTCTTGTGAGCGTCTCTCTTGGCAGCCGGCGGGATGTGCTTCACTTTCAGCTGCTCTATCACTGACGTCAGGTACGAGTCGTCTGCACGGCCGTTCATATATTATTTGCTTAAATTAATCCAGTCTAGGCTGCTGCATCTAACGCCCAACATGCTTCATCACATAGTATTTTCTTAAACTAATCCAGTCTAGGCTGCTGTATCTAAACAATAAGCACATCGGTACGTGCTTTTTCGTATACTAATTGTTTAAATGAATCGAGTCTAGGCTGCTGTATCTAAGCAATAAGCACATCAGTACGTGCATTTTCGTATATTAATTGTTTAAATTATTCGAGTCTAGGCTGCCATTGGGTAGCATCTAAGCAATATGCACGTTGGTGATCTCCCAATACAGCGTCCACGAAAAATGTATCCACTAACTAAGAATCTATGACTCGGTATTTTTTCATTAAGCTACACTTAGAAGGTATTTAAGTTGAATAAATATATCTGAGTTAAACTATCCCACAGTGTCATGGAGACATATTATTAAAATTTAAAATCAGTGCACACATTTTTCGTGGACATCCTATACAGTAAAACTAATAGTTGATTCCTTGGTGGGCATGTCAGTCTGACATTGTAAACTGGATACCTGAACACTACGTGAATACAAATTCTAAATTATTTTAAATTGTTATTCATCTTTAACGACTAAGATTCTTCGTCATCCTGACACAAAAATATCGGAATCAAAAAAGACAGGATAAGCATTCAAATGGTTTGTTTATAAAGTTGTTACTAATAAATTTTAGCTAACTACAACTAAATCACGCCCTCATTGTTAAGGTGGAACTATACCACGGTAGAGGAAACAAGGTAGGGTCATTTCTATGGGAGAAAAAACACACCTCCTCTTGTTCGGCTAGCCAATAGAAAGGCTTTATTTCAAACAAACTTCATGACGTCACCAAACCCTCGTGTCGTTAGGCTAATAGTGAGCCAGATTTGGGGGTAGCAGTGCTACAAGATGCAATATGAGCGCTACTATTGGTTCGTTGCCGTGACGTCAGTAAAACCACACCGTCAACGAAATAAAGACCGGTTTGAACCTACCTTGTTTCCTCTACCGTGGACTATACACTGATAGTCTCAATCAATACACATCCAAGAATTAACTCACAGCAGTGTGGAGATTCAATGTACAGAACTACGGTCAATTCTCAAGTTGGAGAGGTCATGAAGCCTTGTTACAAAATAAGCTCGTAACGCATATCCGGTTAAAACAATTTAAATGTAATAATGTCATTTAAAAACCAACTTGATCAAATAATATACGTAACATATAGTTAAATAAGGAAGCGGAGAATTTCCCGTCATTTTCAACAGTGACAGAACACCCATTCATTATGTACTGAAAAAACCATCAGCCTATTTCAGCATAAAGTTCAATTTAACACGTTCCCCGTGTATTGGGCCATATGTTTGCCATCCGGTAAATTGCTCATAAACATACCGGTATGTCGCACATACCGGTATGTCGCACATACCGGTATGTCGCACATACCGGTATGTCGCACATACCGGTATGTCGCACATACCGGTATGTCGCACATACCGGTATGTCAATGACATTTCATCTGTTTCGCGATTTTTTTTAAATAACTGTTGTCCTACAAAGTGAAATGTTATCGTGCAATTGCATTTTCATATTTCTTCGGAAGGATAAAAACGTATTCGATCAGTAAAATCGATTTCTCAATTCTGCTACTCACAACCTAACTAAACCAACCGTGTGCAACCGCGGTGAGCTACTGTAGTTAATGATAGGCATGCAGCAATCTCTACTGAGACTAGGATGTTAAGTAACCAATAAGGCAGTTCTGACCAGGCTTGAGGCTGGGGTCGACAATGAGAAGGTTCTCCTTGGATCCCGTCTTGGTGGTGAACTTGACGCGCATCGTCTTGACGAGGCCGCCCGCCCTCAGTCGCTGCACCAGCCGCTTTACAGACTTCTTGTCGACCCGGAACTCTTCGTCAGCCTCCGACTGCCGTTCAAATGGAGATTGTAATCTTTTACCGCTTGCAATAACAGTTTTTGGCTTGAATTTCAGGCTACAGAAAATAAGAAAACTACAATTTGAATTGACTAATATTTGAACATACAGACTCGTATCAATGATACAATAGCCCATGCTACTTTCAATGATAAACGTGAGACGCGACGTGAGAACGGTAGAAAACCTATGCTCTGCTTGTAGTACCGTTACACAAAACCAAGAAGGACTGGAGGAAAAAGCAATATAAAATAAAAAAATTCTAAACTCAAATGTGTCCTATACCCAGTTAAGAGCTAACAAGAATAAAAAATAACAGTCGAACGGCTCATTTTAGGTCACATATGATTCAAAAGAAAGACGGTTGAGGAACGCTAGGTTCCCAAGTATGGCATACGTCTAAAATAATCTGTACAACCCCTCAGTAAGATTATTTTTAAAATCCTACCCAGAACGGTGGAGGATAGAATCCCGAGCGTAATCTGGAGTGCTCTCAGCCCTAACGGGAACTTCAAAACTGTCAAATAAAACTTCCCCCACCACGAATGACCAACCTCAAGAATAGTCCTCTGGAGTTGAAAAAGATCTGCAACGACTCTCTTAGCTCGGACTGTTTCCAGAATGACGTTAGCCCGCTTCAAGAGCCGGGCGGTCAGGTTCGAAGAGAGGCGCTTCGACTTGGACGAAATCAAGTTGGATCCGTCCAAAAATCTGTTGTAGAGAAGCTATATTGAAGGCGCTGAATCTAGATAATACTAGAAGAATAATTTGACCACTTTTTTTTATATTACGAGCTTGTGTTAAATTAGATCAAGATGTTACAGCAGACCTCGTGGCGCCATTCACTGGCGGCGAAAAGATATTGTTTCGCGAGGTCAATTGACTCTCCTGCTTACATAGCCAAGTTACACTTACGTCCAGCATTAATAAATGAATCATAAATTACGTACAGCTTCATTCAATTAATATCTAAATTTGGGTGTCACATGGTTGAAGTCCAAAATATTCAAAGAATCAAACGAACATTAAAATGAAATCACTAAAGTAAATGATTACCAGGCAATTTAATCTTAAGTTAAAGAAGCTGATACGAAGCTACAGGATACACAACACGGTCCAGATTAGTGTCAATCATCATAGTATCTCGCTCGATTGTGTCGACCAAACAAATGAAAGGAAAGAAAACGAACTTCATTAGGGAGACGGTAGAACAGCAACACTCACTTTTTGTAGCGCACATCAGGGTGTTCAGAGGTAGCTCCAGAAGCGTCTTCAATTATACTTGAAACGCGAGGCATGTCGCTATCTTCCGAAGCAGATTCTTCCTCAGCATCAGCGCCTTCATCCACAGGCTCATCGTATTGCAAACTCACATCCACGCCCTCTGCTTCGTTAAGCACTGACAACATTGCTTCTTGAAGATGCCCATCACTCACGTACTCACCCTTGCTTTTATCAAATATCCTTCCCACGTTAGAAACACGAAGAGGGCTGCAAAGCTCTTGTTTCATTTGGGTTAGGTTACTTCCTTCTTCAGATTTTAGTATAGAGGAAGATGAGGCTTGTTCACCGAGCTCCACATCTCTGGTACTCAACACTTCAGGAGCAGCAGCCTGCAGAGGTGAAGGGCTCGCAATCCCGGAGATCATTGCAGAATCGTCTGGCTCAGTTTCCTCAAGGCCTGCAACACACGTGTCGTTTCCGTCGCTGGATTTGGCTGGAGTTGCCGTCATATGAGCAGGAGATGCGAGGGATTTCACAGGAGTTAGGACGTCGGAAGACAAACACGCTGACTTGTTTTTGTCTGACTGATTATTATCAACGACGTTCTGATCGTAATCGTCCCCACAACTGACAGGCGCTTCGCACTTAGAACTCACGTCATCAGGAAGAGCGATAACTCGGGCAGAACTGTCCAACTGGATAGGGAAGATAACATTAATTTCGGTGGCTGAGACAGGGGCTGGTGTTGTACTCTCGTGGGAAGATATCATGTCATGGTCTGAGTGTTTACCCCTCTTACTTTTGCTCTTGATTTTCTTATCATTGCCCTGACCAGAAGATGAATCATCACTCTTTACGACTGAATTAGAGACGTTGGTAGGATAGGGAGTGGTACTTGACGACGCCTCTGACGAGCCGTAATTTTGAGATGAAGAGCTGTCCACGTACTCCTGCAAGTAATAAGCAAGACGACGTAAGAAAGGGCACTCATATAAGCTGAAATAAACTTACACTAGTTAAAACTCCCAAGCAACAACGAGGCAATCCCAAGAGAGCAGAACAAAGAAAAGAGACCAATAAAAGAGAACGGTAGAAAATGTACAAGGCGTTTCAACAGGATGTTTTAACAGCAGGTCAAAAAGAATGACAAAGAATAGAAAAAAGATAGTAGAAAAAATTTGAAAACTGGAGAACACAAAGTGGGAGCACAAGAAGTCTCGAAGGCCAATCTAAAGCTGAGATAATCTAACAGTGAGACCGAAGCATTGTGGCTCGAGCCATATTACTGAGAGCAGCAGCGGGAGAACTAGTCTGAGACTGCAGCGGCAGCAAACGTTGAGCGGATGCAGACAGTAGGCAGGTAGTCAGAGAGAGAGAGAGCGAGACAGAGTGTAGAGTGGAGTTTGTACCGCGTAAGTAGTGAGCCTTGTGCGTTGACTGTTCCACCGAAGTACTCTCTGCTCGTTTTTTTACCCGTAGCACGTGCTGTTGCCAGTGTCTTGGCTTTTTCTACAGGTTTTGCCTGCAGGTTGTCTATTTGTAAGCTGCTGTTACCTTGTGATCTCAAGTTCCCTAAGTTGATCAAGCGCCAAAGCCTGGTCCGTGTCAATTTAGAAACTTTCGAGTGCTGGTTTTAACCGTTTCTTTTTAGAAAACTTTCAACTTTTTCTTAAAACGTGAACTTTTAACTCGTTTAAAAGTACTGCTTAATAAAGTGCAATTCCTCCGGCTAATTTAACCACGTTTTAGTGAACTATTGAAAATTACAAAGTGTTTTAATACATGCCACATTTCGACTGCATTGAAAAGCGGAGTTCCGTGGAACAAAGAAATGGAAAGATTCAATACTTCAGCATATTTTACTGGTTATGAATCACAATTGATCGTCTGTCAGCAATTGTGGCGCAGAGTCGCGACGTAGTCCTTTTTAAACTAAAACAGAAATCCCCGGCCAAAATAGCATCTCCCCTGGGGCACAAGTCCCCATAAAAGGATAGACAAACCTAACCATCAAATCTATCTCTCATCCCATGCCCCTAAGGGGACCTCTCGTTTTGCATCAAGGGATTGTCTGCACAATTAGCACTATAACCATTTAGAAGTTATAAAAACAAACCGAGCAAGTCACTTTCAAGCACCGCACAAAATGGGATTCAAACTGTTCCTAGAAAAGTGAAACGAACACAGGACGCAGCACACAAACTGTGGTTTTGTGGAGAAGCTTCATGAGTTTGTGTTTCTCTAGCAAACTGTTGTTAGAGAAGTGAAACAACGATAAGACGCAGTACACATACCGTGGTTTTGTGGAGAAGCTTCATGAGTTTTTGTTTCTCTTGCGTAAACTCCTGCGTGAAAGGGCTGCTCTCGATCTGGTCCCGCACGACATAATGGGTGATGCGCTGCCGGCCCAAGTCACGCATCAGCGAGTCCACCATGCCGCTCCGCATCAGGCCTCTGTGGGAGCTTTGCATCAGTCGATGCACCTCATGATGCTGTGTGTCAGTTGACGCACCTCATGATGCTGTGTGTCAGTTGACGCACCTCATGATGCTGTGTGTCAGTTGACGCACCTCATGATGCTGAGTGTCAGTTGACGCACCTCATGATGCTGTGTGTCAGTTGATGCACCTCATGATGCTGAGTGTCAGTTGATGCACCTCATGATACAATGCATCATGAGGTGCAGTGCGTCAGTCAACACACCTCATGATGCTGAGTGTCAGTTGATGCACCTCATGATGTTGTGTGTCAGTTGATGCACCTCATGATGCTGAGTGTCAGTTGATGCACCTCATGATGCTGTGTGTCAGTTGATGCACCTCAT
>JACJUY010000589.1:0-17855 GCA_014220935.1 Platorchestia sp. MABIK | reverse complement strand
CATTGACCAGCGCAGCTGTGAGACACCACCACATTGACCAGTGCAGCTGTGAGACACCACCAGATTCATCAGTGCAGCTGTGAGACACCACCGCATTGACCAGCGCAGCTGTGAGACACCACCACATTGACCCGTGCAGCTGTGAGACACCACCACATTGACCAGTGCAGCTGTGAGACACCACCCCATTAACCAGCGCAGCTGTGAGACACCACCCCATTGAGTACACACCTGCAAATGGTGCGCGAATCAAGGCGCGACTGCCCGAGCTTTTCCCTTATTTCCCTCTGTGTGGTGCCTTTTGGCCCGTTGTCACGCGTCAACTCGTACGCCTGCTGCATCGTCGACTTGAAGAGCACAACCTGGGTAGCAGAGCGGCCAAATCAGTTGCATGGTGATACATGGAAGAACATGAATTGAATGTGGGATAGAATAGTCAATACACACGTGAAATATCAATGAAATAGCATTACGAAAGCACGAATACCAATGCATGAAAATCAAATGCATTACACTTAGAAGAAAATACCTCGTAAGTACACATACTGACTATATCCATCATAGGGCGTGTATTTTTCCAATTTCTCAACTTTGCAAAATTGTTCTAATTTAACACGTGTTAAAATACAAAGATAATCACTCAATGAACACTCAGTTGTTAAAATTCTATGACTCCCAGTCTTCAACATGGTGACTATGAATTGGGACACATGTACGCCACTAGGTAAATTGATCTATTACCTACTGGTACAAATGAATAGCATTTTTATTATGTCACAACCTTTTTTAGAATAGATTTCAACATAACGGGTAAAATGTTATCGTGCAGACATGTTTTTCACACTTTTTAGAAAGGCTAGAATGTATTCGAGCTGTCAAGTCGGATTTTCAATTCTGCTACTTACAACCTAACCAAACACACCGTAGCAACTACGCAAACGTAGTCAAAGTGTTAAAAGCAACGTTTTGATGATTCAAACATCATCTTTGTGCTTTTGTGATAAGAGTTTGTTGGGAGACGAAGTATGCGATATACGTAGGCAGGGAGATCACGCCGCCTACAGATGAACGTAATGAAAATGTATAGCATAATACGAATCCAGCATTCTTACTTTAACTCAATAATAAGCAACTTTATCTTTTAGAGGAAAACAAATCAATAGAATTACACCAAAGCAGGCTTCAATGAAATATGGAAAAACCGACAGCTTAGACAACTCCACGTTCACTACCATGTCCCACTCTTGGCATCTACAAGAGATTCCTCTCATCTAAAGGTCAAACGACTCCTATACTGACTAGATGGCCTCCACAGCGAATCCTTCATAACGTGACCATTATCAAAGCTTGTATTTGTGTGTGACAATACACACAAACAAAAACTGGGATTTTTAGGCGTGCAGATGCACTTGTGTAGACTCTACACAAATGCATCTGCACGCTTAAGAATTAATAAGATTCTATTCAACAATATATACTATTACTCTACACTGTAGAGTATTAATCAAATGAAGAAGCTAGTCCGAACAAACCAAAATCAGCCGTCACCTTAGACCTGTCGAGAATGCCAGCAGTTTCTTCGTCCTCCTCTTCGTCGCCGTCAGCAGCGTCGTCTTTGCCAGCCAGGACGTCACTGAGGTTCACGCTGGGGTCCACCAGCTGCCCGCACCGCACCTGAAGTGCACAATGTTTGGTTGTCCAACCTGATCAAACATCACGATAAAAAATTCATTCGTGAAGTGGGGAAACTATCGTAATATTATGATCCGAAATTCATATGTTAAGAGTGAGACTACCATAACATCAGGATAAGAAATTCAGTCCTAAAGTATGAAACTGCCACAATATTACGATAAGCAATTCAGTTGTGTAGTGTAAGACTACCATCACATAAAAATAAGAAATTCAGCCGTGAAGTGTGAAACTGTCATAACATCGCAATGAAAAATTCATTTTGGCACAGTATGAAAATATCACTGCATCACGATAGGAAGTTCAGTCCTGAGAGTGGCAAGGACGAAAATCAAAACAGAGAAGTCTAAAACTTGAACATACACAAAATTAATTCTTAACCACAGCTTTGTCAACAAAAACATTGATACAATGAAAAATTGCCATCTAAGAAGCCTTTACTAGTGTAACTTTACAGAATTGACAATTATATCATAAAAGCAGAGTTTTGTAGAATACAAATTGAAAATAATAAATAAATCAATATATCAATAAATAAATAAGCAAATAAATAAATAAGCAAATAAACAAATCAATAAATAAATAAATGAATAAACAAACAAATATATGAAATATAGTTAGGAACAATAGGTGGAGCAATAGGCACAACAGCGAAAAATCGTTTTTTTTTTGGAAGAAGCCCAACCTACTTACTTTATAAGGTTCTATTACTTCATGTTATAATGAAATTGCCTCAATTTTAAGGTTGCATGACAGGCCCGTGTTATAGAAACAAGTCCACTCCCCTTTATTTGAAATAAAAAAGAAGGCGAAATAAAAGAAAGGCCGTGAGAAATAAAAAATTAAATCTCTCGAGAGTTGATGAGGCTGAGTGCACACGGCCCGTCAAAAATGTATAATAATGTTCAAAAAATCACATGACACACCTTCTCATTTCCTAAGCTTGTATCACAGATACGCTCATCACACACTTTAGGCTGGCTTCGGACAGACAGAAAGACAGACGGACCAGGCTCTTATCATAGTGTGGATTGCTATGGAATAACTGCTAATTAAATTTTCTGAGAGTATTTGAAAGCCTTATCCATAAGTATTTAAAATATGTTTCTGACAGCTTTCAGTGTAGTGATTCCAGGTTAATATTTTTAAAAAATTTTATCGAAACGTATGGCATTTGTTGAAAAACTTTTAACAAAGAACATGGCTGAAACAGATTAAAAATGCAGACAATAGTTTTTGAATCATTTGATTTTCATTTCGAGTTTACTGTAGGGAGTTTTACTGTATAAAAACGAATGTACTGATGCTCATGCGAGAAAACTGATCATTGCTCATGCGATTGTTGTCATTTTTCTTTCACTCCAACGCATTAGAGCGAGATTGTTATTTTTCTTTCACTCCAACTTTGGCACTAGGACGAGATTGGAGTCAAAACGGCATGGGACTTAGGTAACAACCTGATCATGGGTCTCTTAACTCCTTCCCGTAGTCATATCTCATTTTAAAAGTACTGAAATGGTACAGCCACAGTAAACACAACGTCATGATCATTTCAGGTAGCCCAGGGACTTCACCAGCACAAACTGTATTTGGTGGATATCAGTCACCTGCGTTGAAACAAGGCAAAAATTGTCCGCATATTCAACATTCTCATTTTGTAAGATTCCTGAGCATCCAGACAGAAACCAACAATTCACACAAAAACGACTGCCAATAGGTCCCAGTAACCCGCAAAGTAATTTGTGGCCTTTCGGAAAAAAATTTAACGAATGAAAATGAAAATACTGTGAAGGTTTCAGGGGTGAAAGAAAAGAAAATTCCTCATCTGAGTAGGAATGAGCTTAAGAGCAGCAACTTACCGTTCTTTCTTTGTTGTGCTTGTCGTAAGTTTCACGGTGTGAGGCGTGAGGGTACAGCTGAGAGAACGGGACACATATGACTTTGATGTACCTGAAACAATCGACAAGTAGCTTCAAACACTCAATATTTTGAACTGATAATCTACTTGCCCCTTCTTCCAACATAAGGAATGCTTATCGTCATATTATTTTAGTTTGTACCTCAGTTAAGACAATAGATCTAAATAGTTGCATGATTTTGATGAAAAATAATATTTCAGAGTAATTAAAAAACGTACAAGTTAAAAATCAGCTTTTGACTACTAGAAGGCATCCTCATAAAATTTATGTTGAAGCTCAATAAATGATGAAGCCGTTTACTACCTATGTACGTCTTTCCTTGTACGTTGAAACTGCGACAGATTTTGAAAAGGCTACAAAATCTGAAATAAACAGTCTGACAGCCTCACACAACAAAACTCAAATAATGCTTTCTGCAAAATATTTTGAAATTGAAGTTTTTTCCATAGCACACACTACGAATTTGACGGGACAGTACATGTAACGAATGTGCTTTGAATTGCAATAAGTACATCGGCAGAAGCAATAGTAAACTCTTCCGTACTGAAATACTTCAAACTGATAACTAAATTGCACAAAGTCCTTCAGTTTACTTGCTTTTTCTTACCTAATTTCACACAAAACAAACTTTTTCATAACATAACTCTGCAATTCGTGGCTAACAAGGGCTACAGTAACAGTTTGATGGATCACAAGTTAGTTTAAGCCTTCCGAACTACAACAAAATGTTTCCAAGAGAGGAAGGAGGAAGGCATTATTTAGAGTACACTTTAGGAAACGAAAAATCTATGCGCTAGGTTTGTCCCACACAAGATCCTGCGTATAGAAACAGCAAATTAGGAAATGAAGAGGAAAAAAAGCAATAATGAGACAGCAGAGTGACGTTAGGCCCCTCCCCCCCACAAATGCACAAATTAGAGCATAATGCATTGTTTATTAAAGATGGGTGAAAAATACATGTTAGGGATTTTTAAATAAGCATTTTAATAACCAGTCATTCTCTTTCAGACAAAAACTATTAGCTTTACTTTCCTTTACTAATTACATTCTTATCTTGTAAATGGAATTCCACATTAATGACATTAAAATTGTCCACTATCTCAGTTACCCTTACACGCAGTCTGAGAAGTTCTTACTTGGAGATATTTGTAAAATACTCAAAGAGACACTGATATCAAAAGATAATAAGGCCTAAATAGCATAACTGATGAAACCCCAAGCCCACGCACTGAGCAGCACATTAGCTTCACGTGCAGTGAGCGACTAAGCAGCCACGATCAAACTGTCATCAAACCAAGCCTCTGTTATGGTCACCGAGGTCGAGTGGTAAAGAGCACTCGTGCCTCATAGAGCGTGCCAGTTCGAATCCCAGCAATGAAGCCCGGTGATTCTCCGCGTTGGAAAAAAGAACTCTTCCATAATTCCCCACTCCACCCAGCTTGACCAGGGGGTAACCGTCGTTGCATCGTGATGTTAGTTATAAAGCATTTGAAAAATCAATGTGCAAGTGATATGTGTCAAGCTTGATTGGTATAAAACATTCTTTATTATGGACCGTCTTCACTATACCATGGAGGTAAAAGATAACCAAAAACTGTTCCAGAGGCTAGACGTCATGCGCTGGATATACGTCGCACGATGGAAGTTTGTTAATGACATTTGTACTTCTAAAATTTTGAGTCTGTCCAGTACCATCAGAGAAACGAAAGCTCAACTGCGCCATGAAGACCTTCAGGTGCTCTCAAAGAGGAAACGAATTCAAGAGGAAACGAATTCAAGAGGAAACGAATTCAAGAGGAAACGAATTCAAGAGGAAACGAATTCAAGAGGAAACGAATTCAAGAGGAAACGAATTCAAGAGGAAACGAATTCAAGAGGAAACGAATTCAAGAAGAAACGAATTCAAGAAGAAACGAATTCAAGAAGAAACGAATTCAAGAAGAAACGAATTCAAGAGGAAACGAATTCAAGAGGAAACGAATTCAAGAAGAAACGAATTCAAGAAGAAACGAATTCAAGAGCACCCTCACGGCCCTCACTTTTAAAAACTTCTGGACGTAAGCTTGTAAAATCCCAGCACTCACCTGGTGAACTCGTTGTTTTTGACGAGCTTCTTGAAGGACAAGTCAGGGAGCGCAATGGACTCCTTCAAGTCCCTCAGAGGCATGCTGTGGTTGGGAGCCTGGCGCAGCAGATCCACGCAGTGCTCAATGAGCAGCACAAACTTGCTTTTGCGCTCCACGTAGAATCTGTACATCAACAAGCCACAGTCATGCACTTCTGCCAGTCTCAAAATTACCTAAATAGTTTAATACATTCACCGCGTTTACGCGGTTGTGAACTGTTGGTTTGGTCAGGTTGTAAGTAGCAGAATATGGAAATCGATTTAGTCCCCAAACACATATTTATCCTTCCTGAGAAATATGAACAAACAATTGCTCGATAACTTTTTACCTAGTATAATAAGTTATTTTCCAAAAAAACTCGCGAAACAGATGGAATGTCATTTATTTATACCGGTACGTGAATAGGCAATTTACCTAGTGGTACACATATGGCCCAATACACGAGGAACATGTTAATAGTAACTGTACCTACAGCAGTGGTATCAGTTTAGTTAACGAGTATTATTGGCTATATTAGCATCAAAATTGTAAACGTAATTTTTTCTAAATTGTAAACGTAGAAACTTTCTTGAAACTAGGGGAAACAAAAAAATTTCATGCAATAATGAACATATTTTCTGTAAACCAGAGTATCTTCAAATATTTTTTTAGGAAGAGATTCGACCATTGATTTATAACAGTAATAAAATTAAATTTTTTGTACAGCAAAGTTGTATGCAAGAAACCATATTTTGCGAGTGAAGCATCATTTCTGGTACTCAGTAAGGTATTACAGCACCATCACTGAATGCTACATAACTACAAGACCAAAGCGAGTTCATACTGACAATGTAAATCTGCATTTAGGTGAAGTAGATTTATTGCACAATAATTATTAAAACTTCGGACAGAATACTTAAGTAAAAATTTCAGGAAATTTTGAACAAAAAACTTCATGGTCTCCAACCATGGCAGTCATAAAATAACTGATATTTTCAATTTGTGCATGCGATCAACACTTCGACCTTAACTATTAAACATTCTTCCTAGATTTGCCATGTCATTTTATAGAACAGCAATGATAATGTGTAACAGGCTTAAATAAAAGAATCCAAAATACATTACATCAAAAAAGACGTAGGTACTTTGTTGAATGAACATCACTCCTCGCAATGAAGCATACAAAAATACGCAATCATATCCAGCATATGCATCAGATTCCTATAACTACACCCATTCACGCACTAACACTCGCATTTATCAACAAAACCACTAGATCAAGCCACTATTCTAGTACAGTTAAGAAGAGAGAAGACATGAAGGGGCGTTACCGAGTGTGATGTAGCAGAGAGCCGGTCTGTGAGACACCCTTGTGGTTTTTCTGAAGATGTGTCTGCTTGGTGATCAGCCGGAGCTTGAGCAACCGCTTGCGGTGGTAGAACAGGGACTTGGCATCGCCCAGCTGGGTCATGCCGTGCTGGTGAGAAACATCTTCCATAAAATGCACTGCCAGGCCAGTGATTAATGAGGAGAAATACACAATTCTACTCACGAATCTCACGATGCAATTGAATTCACTTATGTCAGCACTCGAATCTCACGATGCAATTGAATTCACTTATGTCAGCATTTCGAGTGCCTGCAAGAACTTGTTTCCCGTATGCTGATCAATTTTCCTACAACATATCGTTCAAGTAACTGCAATAATTAAGAAGTGAGTAGAACACCGCAATTGTCATCCAACTACGCAGAATACATCACAAAGGACGATTTCAATGCGCCTGTTATGAGAGTACACTGGTACAGATACAATACTGAACTCAGAATACAATACTTAACTCAGTGGTACAGATACAATACTGATGGTCACACAGAACTCAGAAGGTGCTACAGACAAGGTTCATTACAAGTCAGGGCTCAGTCCTAGCCCTAAACAGGAGCATACAACTCGACCTGAGTGACCTCACCCACAGTTCTGGTGTGGGCGATGTGCTCAAAGTTCCCACTGAAGCCATCAAATTCCAGATGCCACAGACAACGTAAAAGGATTAGATTATTTGACAGTTTAGGTTTCGCTAACAACAAAAGAAGGTGTTCCAAAGAAAAGAAGGATGAAGGCACCATTCATAGCACAGTTAAGACAAAGGGGAATTTATGCACAAAGTGTGTTCCCACACAAGATCCAAGTTGCAGAAGAAAGTAACAGGTGTTAAAAAACAAGACAGCAGTGAAGCAAAAAAACTGATGATCATTAACAAAAGAAAAAACCAATTCTATTACAACAAAAAAAAGGCCAACCTGACTCTCAGCTTGAGGCCTCATATTTCCCCCCTGGGAACGCTAATTCCCATAGATATAATATGTAGTTGCATCCCCTCGAGTGGTGACCATGTAAATAAGCATGGTATAACTTTTATTCCAGAGCTAGAGCTCTCACATTGCCCTGAGTGATGACCACATAAATAAGTCTAATCCAACTTTTACTCCAGAGCTCTCACCTTGCCCTGAGTGGTGACTATGCAAATAAGTCTGGTCTAACTTTTCCTCTAGAGCTCTCACCCTGCCCTGAGTGGCGACCTCGTAAATAAGACTGGTTCAACATTTACTCCAGAGCTCTCACCTTGCCCTGAGTGGTGACCACGTATATAAGACTGGTCCAACATTTACTCCAGAGCTCTCACCTTGCCCTGAGTGATATCCCCCATGGTCCTGGTGCGGGCGATGCGCTCTAAGATGCAGTACTGGACCAACGTCAGAGGGCTAAACGGGTCCACGCTTGAGTTCACCCACAGAGCTTTCTCCCGCAGCATCTGGCTTGCCACCACCACCAGCTCGCCTGGTTTGTACCTTGAAATGAGCAAAAAATGAGCATTGTACTGAGAATTTAAAAGTAATGAAGGCAAGGAAAAGTAACACATATTTGATATTTTGTCATAAAGAAATAAGCACAAAAATGACAGTTGTAGTAAGAATTAGAAGGTAACGAAAGAGAAGGCAAAGAAATGATTTCAAGGATGCAACTAATTAGAATCAAACTTTATTGCTTAATGAAGGCAAAGAAAACTAACTCATATTTGGTATAATGCAATAAAATATTATTTGGTGCACACAAGAAGAAATAGAAACAAGTCTTTTTTCAACTTAGCTAGCCTCAACACAAGATACCTGTTACAAAAACAATCCATGTGTGTGCTAAAATTTACACAAACAAAAGTGATATCCTGATTGAAGAATGCAATGAACACAGTTGCTAATGAAAACCTATAAGATTTTTGACAAAGTTGCATCACAAACATGGAACCGTTACATAAATAAAAGCAGACATTTAAAGAAGGGTTCTCTTTACTTGCCGACACAAGATTCAAGACACACCTCAGATAGTAAGCACACAAACAGCAAAGAGTATCAGCCATGTCTGGTTTGTATGTTATATAATACTACAGATGTGACTGTAAAATTCAGAGGATAAAAATGTATACTATAAAGCAGTCATTTTGAAGGCAAAATGATATCTTGATACATAGATCCATCACGATGTGTCAGTGAAGGGAATGCAAGTTCTGGTGATGCAAGAAAGCCCTGGTAACACTGAAGAACATACGCACACAAACTTTCAATTAATACATACTGTGTAAAATACAATATAATTACAGCATCCACACAAAATCTAGGTCAGTGTACAAGCTATGTGAAAAATAATTCCATAAATAATTTGCATATTAATTGACATAACACAAATGCGCTGCTCTAATAGATGCAGGAAACTGACCAATTTGTGCAAACCGAAAACCACAAGGCAATTGAACTGTAACTGCATAAGCAAAATGATGGGGCTGAAGCAAATGAGCCAAAATACATTAATTCTTCACTGATGCATAAAATAACAACACAAAAGTGAGAAAGACAGTCACTGACAAACATGAGTACACTTTTACATACAAATATTACATTTTTGCTGAAGAGCTTAAGCAAAATTTAAAATAATATTTAACCCCTACCAACACATTCAATGCATTTCCGCAGAAGTTAGCGGTTGGTTTGCTTAAGTTGTAAGTAGCAGAATAGGGACATCAACTTTAATGCTTGAATTCATATTAATCCTTCCTTATTAATTAATTTACCAACTGGTACACATATGGCCCAATCCTTGTTAAGCAAGGAAATTAATTTTTTCGGCGGGGCATAAAATTACACGAAATCATCTTTTTACATGAGGAATGTAAAAATAACTACCTAGTCATGAAAAATATAACAATGTTTTTCATAACAATAAACGATGTTAATGTTCCCAAATATACTCATTGTGATAACCACCTTTTTTCAACTTCATCAAGATCCAGATTGGCGACCTCCTGAGAGACATCTTCACGGGTGTGGTAGTGCAGACAAGAGCCCATTTCCCCCGTAGCTTCATCTTCTATCTTGTGGAAGGGGTAGATGTCCTGAGGGTGAGCTGAGGGCGACTCGATCACAATTCCAAGTTCACGGTCCATGTGTTCATACCTGAAAGTAACTTAATCCATTGCAAATGCCTTCATAGTTTATACACTTAATTTCAAATGTTAATTATCTCATCACTACAATAACTGCCGGCAAAATTGAAATAAGCTTGATATTCACAAAAGGTTGATGTAGGAATAAACCAGAACAAACACCATTCTAAAAAGTTAAAAAAAAAGTCTTTTTTTTGTAGATGTCCCATAATAGTCATGTCAATCAGTGGTTGAACATCTGAGAGTAGAAGACAGCAAATCATTCCTCCATTATGTTGTTAGTTATTTTGTTGGCATTTATTCTGTGATTTAAAGATAAGTTCTGAAAGCAGTATTCCCACAATATTTCATAAGTGGAGCACATACTATAATGGCTTTGGAAAATTGAACATAAGGGTATATTAGAGGTAAAGAATAGCATAGCATAGACAAAAAAGCATGCTTCATCTAAAACACCATGACTAGGACCTCAACAAACTATGCTAATATACCACAGAAATCGAACAGAAAATGAAAATATCAGCAACATAGACATGCAGAATTGATAATACTGAAGAGAAAGCACCTCAATGCAAGTTAGACATTTTACACATTGTCTTATGTTGACATATTTTTCCAAAACATAAATTTTATAATAGTGAACAATCATATGTAACTAGTGCAGTTTCTTTTCACAATGTCAGGTATGATTATTTTGCCATTAAAGAAATGTTTCCAAAATATTTTTTTTTCATATCTAATTTTTTTTTACCATTTATTAGGCATCACTTCATTTTTTATTTTTCTTTCCTTGCAAGCTTTTATACACTTTCTCATACACACAGTCATATTATCAACTAAAATTTCTAAAGAATTGCTCCAAATCCAGCTTTTAAATACTGTAGTTAATACTATCCGTTTTTACTCCTGATTTCATATGTATAATATAGGTCTCAAAATATGATATATACAATATAAATTGGTACACAAACCACTAGCAGTGTGCATAAGATGTACTGCATTATGAGAAAACTAGACTCTTTTAATGTTTTCTAAAAAATGGAATGAAAGGAACTTTATTTTTAACAATTGGCTAAAAAAATTTAATACCTAAGCCAAAGTACAGTCATACCTTACTTTACAAAATTAATTTGCTCCAGAAGTGGTTTTGTACTGTGATTTTTTTTGTAAGTAGAGTTGTATTTTACACATAAAATGCCTCATTTGTTCCAAGGCCCCCCAATTCTATCCCCTAAGCCCTTTAAAAATTATAGAAGTATACCAATTTTGCATGAAATATGTGTTAAAAGTAAAAGAAAATTATTTATTAAACCATTAAAATGAGTTTGACATGCAAATCACGTACTATTTACTCTGTTACATCATTTTCAAAACAGTACAGAATGCTACTAGTGTATTCACATTTCGGGGACTCCAGCAGCTGCAAAGCCGAGCGCGCATTATTTGAATTTTTGAAACTCCATGTTCAGGAACTTGAATTTTCTTGCCTGTTCAGAGACAAAAATTTTACGTAAAGGCATTTTGTAACCTGGATTATTCATTATTTGGGTCTTTTGTAAGGTGAGGTATGACTGTACAAGTAACAAAAACATATCTTCATAACAATTGAGGTACTTGGGATATCTATTGTCAAACCTGTTGTAGATGACAAGATCAGGTCTTCTTGAAGGCAGCTTGTAGAAGGAAAGTTCATCATCATCTGAGATCATCAACCAAATGCAGCGCTTGGTGTTCTCATCAAGCGGAACTCTTTTGCAGAAGTCAGGACGATTTTCTAGGCGCAACCAAAGCCCTGCATAAAAAGTGGGATCAGTAATTGAAGATCCTTCATTCAAATAATCCTATAAGGGTAAAGCACTCACTAAGCTCTCAGTGCCACCAGTTATCAAGTTTTGAAACCAAGGAAACCAAGTGTACAAAATCTAATTCCAAAGACCTGATATCCTTCACTTGAATAATCCTGTGAGGGTAAAGTACTCACTGAGCTCTCAGTGTCACCAGTTTTCAAGTTTCAAAACCAAGGAAACAAAGTGTACAAAATCTAATTCCTAAGACCTGAAGATGCAATTAAATGAATCCTTCAAACTTATAGTTATAATACACTGTCATAGTGTACTCATGACAATAAAGCAAGGATTTTTTACAGAAAAAATTAAAAATGAAAGAATTGTTTGAAAACTATAACAATCATCAGTAAATTTTGCATCTAGTACTTTCAGCTCATTACTTAAAATTTACTAGATTGTTGGCATTAGAATTAGACTAATGTTAAAACTTCACTTGTGTATTTGCACAAAGAAAGGCAATTGCCATTCTTGTAAAAAGAAAACCTGTAGTTTACTAAAATACAAATCTCATCTCAAAATAAAAACCTAATGCATCCGAGTATAACAAAGGACATTTGGAAACTACCTAAGGCATCAAAAATACCAACTGAGCTTGTCTCTCCATTCAAAAATTTAAGTAAAAAAAACACTTCTTGAAATACTACAAGCATAAAAAATATTAATGCCATAACTAATAAACTTCATGTTCAAAAAATTCAAAGTTCCCTTCAGATTTCTACAACATTTAGTAACTATGCATCTTGCTAACTGAACAGGGCAGACACATGTTAGAAGCAATCAAACCCACATTATAAAGTTATAATGACAATAAAACTTTCAAAAGCACACAATGATCCCATGAATAGCACTAGTTTTCATACCAGCAATTTCACAAAAATGCTGTTAACGTATACATACTGTTTACATGCAAAAAAGTTCCCTCAATAGCAAACAAATTATAATTGAGTAAATTCATAAGTGTACTTGAATTACAGGGGCTAGCTTTCCAATTAGACTACAGTATTAAGAGAATGCCACAAAACAACGTGAAAACAAAAAAACAGATTTAAATGAAAATTATAATACTGGTGAATTGTCAATGACTATTGCCAGCTGAAATACCCAAGTTGTAACTTTTAAATTCTCCTATAGGTAAACTGACAGTGTCAAGTATTAAACCCACTATTTAATGAGTACCATAGATAATTTTTACAATAAAACATCAAAAAATTATTAGACTTAGAATCCTACTTTTTAGGTTTCCACTTATTCTAAGCAAGAAAAAGGAGATTCGATGAATAATCAAAGAAAATGAAAAGATAAATCCAAAATAAAAATATCAACCTAAAGAATAGGTAAATAAGTTTTACATTAAATAAGGAAAAATCTAAAAATGTCATTCACTCACCTTGTAAGGTAATTCCATCAAGTCCTTCTAGAGCAATTTCATCTTCAACATCCAAAATAGCATTGATGTTTGATAATGCCATGATGGCAAATTAAATTTTAACCTTACTTCGCACTACACTTTATTATAATTTCTTCTTACATACTGCTTAGCGAAGCACCTAATTTTCATCACAGAAAAGAAATAAGTAATTCACTTCCAAACAGATACTTTATTAAAATATGCATTGCTACTAACTGGCTTATGCTCATTTTTTAACATGAATATACTAAATAAAAAAATACATAAAAATGGATGCATTACCTATGTCAGTGGTTGAATAAACAATCAAGAGAAAAATAAAGCTGTTCACTATTTGGGTCTATGTGAAATGACTTGCATATATTATCCACAAAACGTAATGATACAATATTCACAAAGAAGGCCTTGAAAGAGATATCTTCTATTCACAACGACACATAGCCTCAGTAAATTTTGAAATAAAGCAAAGACTTTCCAAATTTCAGTTGTGTCTGTGAACCTATAAAAATGATTAGTCAAAGCATCACCACCAAAATTTCTTAAGTGCATTATGAATGTATTAAATTTTTGATAGTTGTAGTAGTTGGTACTTTTAAACACAATTGTACCAATAAAAACTTAATACATTCATATTTTTCACTCTAAAGTTCTCAAAAGCAATATTTTGAGTCACTCTGTTCATCATAATTAACATCAATAACATAGCCAACACAATATTTTGCATCTGTTGATGACAAAGTGAGCAGTTTTAAGCAGCTATTGATAAAGTGTTTTACTTTCTAACCTCTAAAAATGAGCTCAATACCATGTGTCAGGCAGCGCAAGTGGTGTCGAGTCCAATCTATGTTAGTTACCCATAATGTACATTTTCTTCCAAGTGTNAGCGTTTTCTTTCTCCTTTATAAATAGGCTTTAGTCTAATAAGACATCTCGCCTTTAAAGGGGCTTAAGGAACCACCTTGGGAGGACAAACTATTCCGCATAGTTTTGTCGCAAAGGAAGGCGCTGTCGTAGTTTAGCGAATCAGGATTATCCTAATAAGCTTTAACGGACTAATCACGGCGCAGACAGTTGCTCGTCTTCCTAACGGTACCGCCGTAGTTGAGCACAAACAGGAAACTATTCCTGTTGCTTTAACGGGCTAAATACGGCGAAGGCGGTACCCCCCCCACACACACTCACGACTACAACTGTCGCAGTTCGGCCATTCAGGGATTATCCTGAGGTGCCCTAACGGACTAATTACGGCGAAGACAGTTGTACGTCTCCAAACGGTAACGCCGCAGTTGAGCACAAACAGGAAACTATTCCTGTTGCTTTAACGGACTAAATACGGCGAAGGCGGTACCTACACGAACCTCAGGAAAGGCAGCTGCACAGAAAAGCTAGCGCCCCGGAAAAGTAGCTGCACAGAAGACAGCTCCTTTTTCCACGAACCCCACGTCGACCGCACGGCGGTACCGACACCATGAAAGTTCAAAATTTTCCCCTACACAATCAAGAAGACAGCATGGTCTATGAAATATTTTACCGATTTGCTGAGTAGGTGGCCCCAGTGGCTGAAAGTGTTAACTATTTTAGCAAATATTTTAGAAAAATTAGACATATTTCAGAGTCAAGGTGATTGTAAAATCTGCAAATAAATTTGGTAAAATGATAGAATTTTACAAACTGTACTAATCTAACCTAATAATACCCGTTGTGTGTTAATTTATATATTTGTTTGGAGTCTGCTTCTTAAGAAACATAGGATATATATGTATTTTTTGGTGTAATGGATACTGACTAAATTTAAAAATCAAAGATTTTGTAGTTAGAAACATTCAGAAATTTAAGTTTATCTTAAACGTGTGCAAATTTTCAAACTAAATAAAATGGAAATGCTTCAGGAAAGAAGAAAAAGACTTGACAGAGAACATAAAAATAGAGCTAGAGCATATATTTGACATTTCATCAGGATATGTTTGGTTAAGATAGGAAAGATTTGGATAACTTAGGATTGGATAGGTTAGGTTAGCAGCCCTTCCTGTGGCAGGGGGGTTTTCTTGAATACTGTCACCGTGGCCTGCTGCGTGTCATAAGAGGTGATAAAAATGGGCAGAGCAAGGGGGCTGGGGATCCCCTCCTCTGTAAAAGTGTTTTCCGAGAGACAGCAGGCAATGGAGGAGAAGATAGGGGTCAAAATAACCCTCAAACCCTAATACTAGGATGTATGAATGTAAAAGGATATGGAAGTAGAACAACTAAGAGTAAGAAAGACGAGATTGGAAGAATGATGATGAGTCGGAAGATTGATGTGTCGCCCTGAGTGAGACAAAGTTGAAAGGTAGTGGTGAGATGATGTTTGGGAATGTGTCTGGAAGAATATCTGGTGTGCATGAGGGACATGCAAGAGAGAGAGTGGCTATATTATCGAGTGAAAGAATCTGAGAGTAAATAGTTGAATGGTGTGAGGTGTGAGCAAGAATAATGTGGGTGCAAGTAAAACGGGGTGTAGAGCCATGGGTATTTGTGAGCACATATGAACTGGGATCAAAGAGGAGTGGGGAGGAGAGAGAGGAGTTTTGGGAGAAGTTGTCCAAGTGTGTTGCAAGAGTGGGAAATGGTTGTAGTCTTGTAGAGTTGCGGTGATGGGCGACCTGAATGCGAGAGTGGGTGATGAGGTGGTGGATGGTGTTGTTAGCAGGTATGGAGTAGCTGGGGTGAACAAAAGTGGTGAATACTTGGTGAAGTTATGTGTAAAGAGTGAGTTAGTGATTGGGAATGGTATGTTTGAGAAAAAAAGTATAAACAAGTACACATATGTGGGGATGAATAGAGGTGAGATTGTGGAGAGAGCTTCAATGGATTAAATTTTGATTAGCAGGGGAGTGATTGGTCGTTTGCTTGACGTGCGTGTATACCGTGGTGAGATGAATGGGATATCGGATCATCACTTGGTAGAAGGCAAGTTGAGAGTTTGTGGAGTATGGGGAGGTACAAAAAGGAGGAGTGGAAGGGAGGTGTTAAATGTAAACAAGTTGCATGAGCATGAATGTGAGTATCAGAAAAAATGAAAGTAGAATATGGGAGGGTGAAAGTAAGAGAGGTTGAAGGGGGATTAGAAAAGGAAGTGAATGGTGGAACGGAGTTGAAGGAGCGGCTGTGAGAAGAAAGTTGGGGGCATTCAAAAGATGGCTGCAAAGGGGTAGCCACCATTAGTTCAAAGAGTATAGGGAAAGGAAGAAAGAAGTAAAAAGAATGGTAAGGAGAGCAAAGGGGGAAGCAGATGAGTGGGGGTAGAAGTTGGAAGAGGACTTCATTGAGAGAAAGAAGGTTTTTTGGAAGGAAGTGAAGAAAACTAGGAAAGGACACGTGGAGAGTAAGGCAAGAGTGAAGGATGCTAATGGTACGTAGTGGAGGGATGTGATGTGCGGAAGAGATGAGTGGAGTATTTTGAGGAACTGCTGAAAGTGAAGGATGACATGGTTGTGAGAGTGGTAGCTGTTAGAATACCTATGTTTGGAGAAGTGAATAGTTGTTAAATAAGAAGTGAAGAAGTGAAAGGTGTGTTGAATATGATGAAAAATGGGAAAGCTCCAGGGTATGGATGACTGCACGGTTGAATATTTAAAAAAGGAGGAAATGCAATTGTAGAATGGTTGGTATGTCTGTTTAATGTGCGTTTTGATGCTAGTAAAGTGCTGGTAGATAGGAATAGCGCATGTGTAGTTCCGTTGTATAAGGGGAAGGGTGACAGGTATGAGTGCAGTAATTCCAGAGGCATAAGTCCACTGAGTGTTGTTGGGAAGCCGTATGGAAGAGTTTTAATTGGAAGAGTGAGTGATGATAGATGGTGTGCTAGCTGAAGAACAATATGGTTTTAGAAGTGGAAAGAGGTTTTGTGGTTCAAATGTTTGCTGTGAGACAGGTGAATGAGAAATACTTGGCAAAAGGAAAAGATGTGTATTTGGGCATTTATGGATCTGGAGAAGGCACATGACAGGGTGGACCGTGAGGCATTATGGCAGGTTGTAGGCTTGTTTGGAGTGAGTGGGCATTTATGGATCTGGAGAAGGCATATGACAGGGTGGACTGTGAGGCATTATGGCAGGTTGTAGGCTTGTATGGAGTGGGTGGGAGACTGTTGAATGCAATCAAGTGTTTTTACATTGATTGCAGAGCATGTGTGAGAGTAGGAAATGAGGTGAGTGATTATTCGCAGTTGTGACAGGTATGAGACAGGGCTGTGTGATATTGCCATGGTTGTTCAATTAGTTTATGGATGGTATAGTGAGAGAAGTAAATGCCAGAGTGTTAGGAAAAGGTGTGCAGTTGTCACGGTACGGAGGGGATGGGGTGGCGTCAGGCGCCTTCCCCTTCCCCCCGCATTCGTAGTGAGGGATTTAAAC